>JAULJZ010072105.1:0-13036 GCA_032270985.1 Heliamphora pulchella | reverse complement strand
TTTAAATATTGACAGGTTTTTAAATAGAAAATATTATCTTCGATAGAAAAATATTAATTACAGTGTAAACACCTATATATATATATATATATATATATATATATATATATTATAATGGAGAAGAGTTGATATTGACATTTGTCCTATAGCAATCATTTTCTCTTTTATCTCACTAAGTAGTTTTCCTCGCTTTTTGTTTAAAGTTTAGTTTTTTTTTTGTTCATTTCAAAATTAACTTTTTTAAAGTTAACTTTTTTTTCTTTTTCTTTATTTTATATCCAAATTTTCGTTTATCTTCCATTGAAAATATATTTTTAACATATATGTGTACATACTATCAAAAAAAAAACAGTTGGCTTCTTACATTTTCTAGTGTACATGTATCTTTTTCGTTATTTTTAGTTTAAATTAAGTGTGAGCCTAATAAAAATATTTAAAATATTTTAAGTAATAATTAAAAATTTTGTTTATTATCTAAAAGTAATTTTATAATTAAATTATGTTTACAGTGCCTTTAGGCACATACAATTGCTAGTATATATATAATGGATAAATAATACTAAGTTATGATATTTTAAAATGTATATAAAAATATTTTTGGTTAATAAAAAAGAAAAAAATATTAAAAATCAATGAGTAAAAACGCAAAAAAAATTAATTTACCAAACAAAGTGAACATAACTATTTGAGGGCTTTAAGCGAGAAAGCTTTAAGACAACTTTATGTAAAAAATCAAACGAAACCAATATATACAAGCCATGTTTGTTTTTTTATAAATTTATGGCACTTTGATATTCTTTTTATCACAGAGACAAATAAAAACAGCAAAAATAAACTAACAAAGAGATGCCTTTAAAAAAACCAAACTCGAGATGCGAGACGATATATCTTCCATCTACACTTGTTGACTTTCTGTCGAGAGAGCAAGTTAAGATAACTCACGAGCCACAGCATTACCTTGTTTATGCACGTGAAAGCAGAGAAATGTGGAGAAAGATCAGATATAGAATCTTACGTTACGTCATTTATCAAAGCACGGATATGAGAGAAGTCCTCCTCATAATTATTGCATTGGCCATTGAAAAAGAGTCGCCATCCAAATGAACATGCCTCAAACCCAAATCCATTTCAAACTCTAAAGCTCTGATAGCCCCAAGAGCCTCCACGTGATCTGCGTTTGCTGCCCTTGCTATATGCTCCATTCCAAAGCTTTGACATTTTCTTCAACAAAACCAATACTGACATTCGGTTTTACTTCTTGCTCCATCAAAATTAGCCTTCTAGAAACCCACCTTAGGAGGGCTCTATTTCATCGCAAAAAGAGTTGAATTTTGGTGAGTTCCATTTCCCAAGTGTACTTGACGAAGATTCAATAAGCATTCAATAGTAGACCTTATAATATCCCTTAGTTTTCTATCATCTCCCTTCGTCCTAGCAACCAAAGCATTCTACCAAACCTAGATGCACCAATTAACAATTCCTAACAGTTTGAATAGATCACGCGCCGAGTGTTTGAACACCTCCACAGCCCACTTCATGAAGTCCCCTATTCCATTTTTGTATGCTCCAAGTCCATTAGCCCTTTAATCTCTTTCCAAACTTTCATAGCAAAAACATAGTTTTGAAGATAGTGTACTATAGATTGGAAATACTTCGCACGCCACTTGCACAATGTATTGAGGACTATATTCCATCTGTACATGTAGATCTTCTTTGACCGATAGAATGTTTGTGCAAGCTCTTTACAAAAATGATTTTACCTTATTTGGGAGTTTTATTGCCCATTCCCTTCCAAAAGTAGGTGACCATGCCCACCCCCAGCTCCTTCTCTCCTGTAATAATATAGTACCCTGATTTGACAAATTATTTGATGTGTTTAGGATAATGCCATATATGATCTTATCTTCAGCTCCCCAAACACTAAGAGGCAAGTTGTAGATTAACTCATTCTCGACAGAAAAGAACGTCTGCTGCAATAGGTCTACATCCCATTTACCTCCCCACCTGTTTATTTGACACGAGACGTTGAGGTCTGCAAAATTGTGTTGGATAGGGATGATTAGCTCAAACAAGGCCAGCCTTGGTAGCCGCTTATCATTCCAAATTCGAAGTTTCTCCTCATTTCCAAAAATCCACCTCAGACCTTGCATTATGTTAGTATAGTTAGCTATTTTCGGTATACGACAAAACCGCAGGAGTCTGTACCCCTATTTTGGTTTATGTATGGTCATTAGATTTGTTTAGTGTCTTCGCTCTCTTCATCGTCAGATCTTTCACTAGTGGACGTGTTATACTTCTTTCGGCAACCCCAACAAGGTATACAGCCTCACTTGTGTACCATCATTGCTTATTTAGTTTATATCTTACATAAAATATCTTTTATGTTGCATGCATGGTTCCTTCAGTTGCTTGAAGCCTAAGTTTCTCTTGTGCTCGTAGGGCGCTTGTAGAGGGCTTGAGCGCCTTTAAGTGCTCGCTAAGTGCTCATATAGCACTTGAGCGCCCCTCTTCCAGTGAGCAGCGCTCGCTCTTCTCTCTCTAGGCGCTTGAGCACCCCTCTTGTTCACCTTTCTAGTACTGAGCGCTCTTAAGGCGCTCTCTAGACGCTTGAGTGCCCCTCTTGACCACCTTTCCAGTGTTGAGGGCTTTTAGAATGCTCGCTATGCGCTTGAGAGCTCATGGTGCCCCTTCGTGTTCCAGTTCACGTGCTTGAACCCTTTTTGGTTGAGAATTCAATGCACTCACTTGGCGCTCACTTGGTGTTTGAGCGTCAGTGCGCACTCACAGAGCGCTCGTTGGGGGCTTGAGTGCCTATTCTTTTTTCATCAACCAATCCTTGTTGAGCTTTATTTTTGTATATAAGCTTAACAGTGTTTGTTCATTAAGTTATTAGAGTGTCCCCTGAACTTCTGAAGATGCTACTTTCTCTCTCAAAGAGCCTTGCATTTACTCATTTCTTTATTTTTCATTTTGTAGCTACCTAAGTGCATTTAATAATGTTTTTTAAATATCTTAGGTTGTGTATTCTTGTTAAAATTACATTTTTTATATACACTCTTTTCTACATCATTCATACACTTGGCCGAGTTGACTCGGAGCCGTCGTCAAATAGAGATCGTGTCGTTGTGCTCGTGGTTGTTATGGAATCGATGAGGTGCTTTGGGAGCTAAGTTAATAAACGGAGTTAGGTCTACATTGTGGTAATAGTTGTAATTCCTTCCTCATTAAGTTTCTTGTACCCTTATTGATTCATAGTGGATTGTTGTGTGTTGGTGCCGTGATTTTTATCCCGGGGGTATACCCTAGGGTTTTCACATTATATCTCATGTGTTGTGTATGTGCTTTGTTTATTTGGTTTTTACCTTTGTCATTAAAATAATGAAAACTTTTATTAAAGAGGAAAAACTAATTTTTATTGGCTTATTCACGCCCCCTCTAGGCTCAATCCATTGGTTTGTTAGCTTTTTCAATTGGTATCAGAGCAAGGTTGTCTCTTAGTTGGCTTTACCGCCGGAGTTAGATCATTTAGTAGCTATGACCTCGGAGTTAGGTAGAGAGGGTACCTCCACCACTAGGCCTCCCTATTTTGATGGCAACAACTATCCCTATTGAAAGGTTAGGATGAAGGCTTTCCTAAATTTCAGGACAATTAGAATTTGGAGATCCGTTCTCTACGAATACGAAGCCCCCCACTGTTGAAGATGCCACTACCAAAGTTGTTAGGTTGAAAACCGACACCGAGTGGACTCAAGTTGACAATGAATGTTTCGACTTTAACTACAAGGCTTTAGGTACTATTCACAATGCCCTTAGCCCCAGTGAGTTTAGTTGTATCTCACAGTTTGACACCGCTAAAGAGGTTTAGAACATCTTGCAAGTAAAGCATGAGGGTACTCAAACAGTGAAGACCTCAAAACTTCAAATGTTGACCACTAGGTTTGAAGAATTGTGTATGACCGATCATGAGACCTTTAACCAATTCTATGGCAAACTTAGTGAGATCGTTAATTCCTTTTTCGGTCTAGGTGATCCCCTTTCCTCTTCCAAGGTTGTTTGTAAAGTTCTTAGGTCCCTACCAGAAAAGTTTAGGGCTAAAGTTACTGCCATAGCGGAGAGCCATGACATTGACTCTATGAAGGTTGAAGAACTGGTAGGCAAACTCCAAACCTACGAAATCAACCACTTATCCTCTAAGAAAACTTCTTCTAACTCTAGCAAAGGCATAACCTTGAAATCCTCCCATGTTGACACCCATGAAAGCAATGATGAAGAAGAGGATGATAATGAAGAAGAGTTGGCCATGCTAGCTAAAAAATTTTGAAAGTTTGTTAGGTTCAAGAAGGGGAACAGTTTCAACCCTTCCTCCCTTAAGTTGTCTTTTTCAAGCAAAAAGTTCACCTCAAGTGATAATAACAAGCGTAATACCTCATTTAGTTCCAAGAAACCCCAAAGAGATCCAGTGTCACGAATGTCATGGGTTTGGTCACATTCAAGCCGAGTGTGCCAACACCCACAAAAAGGAGAAAAAGGAATTTACTGTTACTTAGGATGATGAGAGTGAAGATGAAGAATTGAATGAGTGTGAGCCCGAGGATAAAGTCGATAAATCCAACTTTATCTTGTTAGTGGCCAGCATAGGACCTTTCGACCACTTTAGTTTGCCCATCAGTAGTGACTCTTCCCTTGTAAGTTGTGACCAAGGTGAATCTCTTGCCACCGAGTTCCTGGATGAGTCTAGTGAAGACGGTGAGGGTAATGATGATGATGAGATTGAGTCTATTCATGAAGCATATGATGAACTTGTCAAAGAGTGTCTAAAACTCAAGAAAGATAAACTAAAAATCAAGGTGAGGTTTAGAACTCTAGAGAAGGAAATGAGCTTCCTGAAAAATGAGGTGAGTGAACAGACCATGGAAGTCGAGAATCTTAAGACTTACAAAACAAACCTGTCTGATAAGTTTTCTCTCATTGAGAAAGAAAGACTTGAATACGTAGGCGAGTTGACTATTGCTAAGTCAAGGATTTTTGAATTTGAGAAAGACCTATCTGAATCCAGCTCCATGATGAAGAGAAGTGAAGCAGCTTCTCGGATCACTGAGTTACCTTCTTTTTTAGAAATAAGAGCGGCTTAGGGTACTTAGATCCACCATCCTTGAAACCTAAGACTCCAGGTGATCCTAAGAAGGTTGTGTTTGTTAGTGCTTCGAACACGCCCACATCATCCACTTCTCCTAATCTACGTACTAAGAGTGAGAAATTTGGTCATAAGAAAAAGGGAGCACCTACATGTCATCACTGCGGTGCTCTGGGCCACATACGGTCTAATTGCTTTAAGCTCATGAACAAAAAGGCATCTAAAAGTCCTATTAGTAGTCCTTCTATCTCGAGTAGATCTATGCATCAATCTAAAGCACATCTGGCAAGACATGATATTCATCTTTTGGATCATCTTAATGATTCTGCCAAACAATCATCCTATCTTCTTAATGAAGTTCACCACCTGATCAAAGTTGTTGGTGGTTCCTTTCATCATAGAAACATGAAGCTCGTTAGGCCAAGTCACACAATTCATTAACCCCCTACACCTATGAATAGGAAAGATAACTCACAAGAAATTGAGTTTTTCACTAAGCAATCTCACCAACATTTTTGGAAAAGAAAAGAAAATGTTTGCCTTGTGGCTCACACTGCTTTGAAAACTCATGATACTTCCTTGTGGTACTTGGACAGTGGGTGTTCAAGACATATGACCGGGGATAAATCTTTATTTATCTCCCTTAAGGAATACCTTGGGCAAATGTAATCTTTGGAGATGGAAACAAAGAAAAAATCATAAGAAAAAGTATGATTATGTCCAATGGCATTCCTAGATTGGAAAGGTTCTATATTTGGAGGGCCTAAAGGCCAACATTTTGAGTATAGGATAATTCTATGACAACCTGCATAATGTCTAATTCACACAAAATGAATGTTCTATTATTGACTCCTCTGGTGCATGCATTATTGAGATCACTCGATCTTCTGGTAATTGTTATTGTATAGTCTCTGAATCTTATACTGTGTGCAATAGGATATTACTTGATAAAGTAGAGATGTGGCACCAAAGATTAGGTCACATTAATTTTGTTGATCTGTCTAAAATCACTGGAAAGAAACTCGTTAAGGGGGTTCCCAAATTGGCCAGTGGCAAGGGCCTTGTGTGTGATGATTGTTTAAAAAGGAAACAAATAAAATGTCCTCGTAAAAAAACTAATCTTGTTGCTACCATAAGACCTCTTGAACTTTTTCATATAGATTTAATGGGACCCTCTAGAACTGAAAACCTAGGTGGAAAGAAGTATATCCTTGTTATGGTTGATGATTATTCTCGTTTCACCTGAGTAGGATTCTTGAGGGAGAAATCAGACACTTTTGAATGTTTCAAAACCATTTGCCAAAAGATTCAAAATAAAAGGGTTATTCCATAACCCGGGTTAGAAGTGATCATGGAAGGGAGTTTGAAAACTCTGATGTGAAGAAATTATGTGATGATAGAGGTATCAAATATTAATTCACTGCACCTTAGACTTTCCAACAAAATCGAATAGGACCCTGCAAAAAATGGCAAGGGCCATGTTGCACGCCAAAAGAGTGTCGAGAAATCTTTCGGGCGAGGCGATTAACACTGTGTGCTACACCATTAATAATGTTTACTTAAGACCCGAAACTTCTCATACTTCTTATGAGATATGGAATGAAAAAAAACCTAGTGTCAAATATTTCAGAGTTTTTGGTAGCAAATGTCACATCCTTAGGGATAGTGAGTCTTTAGGAAAGTTTGACTCTAGGAGTGATGAAAGAATATTTCTAGGTTTCTCCACCACCAGTAGGGCTTATCGAGTGTTTAACTTGAGAACCTCAACTCTGGTTGAGTCGAAAAATGTCGTGGTTGATGACACAACGTTAGATGAGTTAAGACCCACTGTTAACGAGGAAGTGTGGCATTTGTTTGAGATGGAGAGTTCTACCTCTCCCAATGAGTCTATTTCTAACTCGTTTTGTGATAAACCTATTTTAGAGAATGAGGGTGGTGATGAGGATTCGTTGATTGAACAAATTTGTCGAAATGAGGAATATCCTACACCCACCAAAGAACCATCTGCTAAGGTTAAATTGAACCACCCTATTGGCCTTGTTATTGGGAACCCTAGGGATGGTATGTTAACTAGAAGAAAATTTCACACTGAAACTGAAATCACCTATGTATGCTACACCTTCCTTTTTTAACCCAAAAAGATAGAAAAAGCTCTTGGTGATGAAAATTGGATTATTGCCATGCGAGATGAGTTTTAACAATTTGATAGGAATGAGGTGTGGCATCTAGTCCCATGGCCTAGCAATAACAGCATCATTAGAACAAAGTGGATTTTTAAAAATAAACGAGACAAAAATGGTATTGTTGTTATAAACAAAGCTAGGCTTGTCGCCCAAGGTTATTTCCAAATTGAAGGGATTGATTTCGAAGAGACCTTTGCTTCGGTTGCCTGCCTTGAGTTCATTCGACTCCTTTTTGCTATAGCATGTTGCCTTCGCTTCAAACTATATCAAATAGATGTTAAGAGTGCCTTTCTCAATGGAGATATCAAAGAAGATGTCTATGTTGAGCAACCTAAAGGGTTTGTAGACCCTCATTATCCCCATCATGTTTTTAGGCTCAGAAAGGCTCTCTATGGTCTCAAACAAGCCCCTTGGGCTTGGTATGAAAGGCTCACTGACCACCTTCTAAATTCTGGCTTTGTTCGAGGGAGAGCCGATAGAACTCTCTTTTTGAAGAAAATTGAGAATGACTTGCTCATTGCTCAAATTTATGTCAATGACATAGTTTTTAGCTCCACTTCGGATCATCACTCTCATTACTTTGGTGCCGAGATGAGCCATGAATTTCAAATGAGCTTAGTCGGAGAATTGAACTATTTCTTGGGGTTTTATGTTAGACAAATGAAAAATGGTATTTTTATATCTCAATCTGTGTATGCCCATGACCTTGTTAAGAAATTTGGTTTAAATTTCGGACAGGAATCCCGAACTCCCATGAGTACGAGCATCAAACTTGGGAAAGACTCCAAAGGAAAAGATGTTGATCCCACTTTATATTGGAGTATGATAGGGAGTCTTTTGTATCTCACCACTAGTCGTCCTGACTTATCTTTTAGTGTTAGGGTTTGTGCACTATTCCAAGCGTGTCCCAAAGAGTCCCATCTTATTGCCGTCAAGCGTACCATACGCTATGTCAAAGGGACTAAAAGTCTTGGGTTGTGGTATCCACATGATACCAACAGGGATCTTACAGTTTTTTCTAATGCCGATTGGCCAGGAAATATTGATGACCGAAAAAGTACCTCAAGAGGATGTTTTTATTTGGGTAACTGTTTGGTTGCTTAGCATAGCAAGAAGCAAAATTGTGTCTCTTTATCCACTGCCGAGGCAGAATATATTGCAGCTAGGAGCAGTTGCACTCAATTATTGTGGATGAGGAGAATGCTTCAGGATTACAGGTTTGCCCAAAGCACTATGACCGTGTTCTGTGATAATATTAGTACTATCAATATTTTAAAAAATCTGTCTAACACTCCCGCACCAAACACATCGACATTCGCCATCATTTTATTCGGAGTCTTGTTGAAGATGGTGTTGTGACTCTCGAGTTCATTCCCACTCAAGATTAAAAGGCCGATATTTTCACTAAACTCTTGGATTTCTCTAGGTTTGAATTCCTTAGGATGTCTATTGGTTTAATCTCTATGGATTAGCGTGTGGGGTTCCTTATCACTCTTGGGTGTATCTTTCTTTTCTCAAGAGTTGATTCACTCTTTTTTTTTCCTTATGTTTTGTTTTTTATTGCATGCTTGTGTGCTTGAATGTGTGCTTGAATGCTTACCCTTTCATTTGCATATCTTGGATTAGGATGAGGTGTGGTTTCTTACTCTTATTCTGCATAGCTATTTGATGGATCCTCATGTGTATCAAATTTTTACTCTCTTGTGAGTCTTGCTAGTGCTCAATATTATGTTTAAAAATCTAATTCTCATCTCTATGCGCACACACTCTCTTGGAGCATGTTGTCCTGATGAGGTAGTAAGGTCGATTCAATCTGATTTCCATGGTCTACTTCCTTCGGTGACTTGATTGACCGATATTTGTGGTTTACCTTAAATTGTTTTCCCTCATGTCGTTCTACCCATCTTTGTATTTATGACGGCCTACGAGATGCTGCTTATCTCCTCTGGGTGATACCGTTTTTTGAAGGATCTCCTCATTGCCTCCTTATTTCTTCAATTAAAAAAAATAAAAAAAAATAAAAAAAAGGGAGAAAGAAAATCATATCTCAAGATAAGATGTATATCTTTATGGCTGTGTGCCTTGACCTGTTTCTCTTTCCTTGGCTGAGGTTTGTTCTTTTGACTCAAAGTCCAAATGCTAGGCGGTTTGACTTTAATGTTGTCTTGATTCGTGTTTGAATCTTGGCTCTTGGGTTGTCTCTTCT
This sequence comes from Heliamphora pulchella, assembly GCA_032270985.1. Taxonomy (NCBI): domain Eukaryota; kingdom Viridiplantae; phylum Streptophyta; class Magnoliopsida; order Ericales; family Sarraceniaceae; genus Heliamphora; species Heliamphora pulchella. Next base: position 3,513 of record JAULJZ010072105.1, on the reverse strand, counting down.
CTTACCTCTCTTCAGCCTCTTGCTCCTCCGCTACAGAGTTCATCGTTTACACTTAATAGAGTTACGAGTTTGAGAATTTTTATCTTAAGTTGTTGCATGCAACCATCACTTGAGTATGTTGATATCTGTATCTCATGATGTTCTCTCATCTTTCATATGTTCAAATTTTAGTATGGATTTTCCACTAGGTCCCGTCATTGATCTGCTCATGCATGGTTTTTTTTTCTTTTTCAAAACCAAAAATATATATGCTTATTCTCAAGTTACATGTGTTATGCCTAATCATTTGTTGAGGGGGAGTCTCTTGGGGTGTGGGGTTTTTGAAATCAAGTTTTTCTCGCTTTCCAGTGCATGGCGCTCGTAGGGCGCTCAAGCGCCTACTGGCGCTCACTAGGTTCTCGCTATGCGCTTGAGCAACCATGCGCGTAGACCAGCTTTTAATGTGCTCGATGTGCACTCAAGCGCCAAACGAGCGCTGACACGCGCTAGCATGGCGCTTGAGCGCCTGCGCGCGTTTTTGGCCCTTTTAAGGGCGCCAGCGTCCCTTCTTCTTCCTCACCCTCTCATTTCTCTCATTATCTCTCTCTCTCTCTACATTTCTCTCTCTCTCCTCTCCTCCATCTCCTTCGTGTTCTTCGCGTTCTTCATGGCTCCGGTTCTTTCTCATTGAGAGGAATGTTCTTGTGTCCAGCTTTATCCATACCGGCTTAGCTGAGTAGTTTGCTCAACGTCACTGGATTGGTCTGTGCTCTGGTCACCGAGAGGTGCTTCCTGAGATGGTTCGCAAGTTCTACACAAACGTTTCCTCGGTTAACCGTGAGTAGTGGTCCCTGACCACTAGGGTCCGTGACCGCGTTCTTATCTTCTCTGTTGTGGACATTGTTTCTCTCTACGATGTCCCCCATGTCGAGGATCCTCAGTATCCTCTCGGTGCCGACTTCCGTCCATCTCGCGGTGAGGTATCCCGTGAGCTCTCTGACGGTGCTTTCAGCCATGTCTCCCACCTGAAACAACATCATCTTGCACCCTACTATCGTACACTAAACAAGATTGTTGCTTCAGTTATCGAGCCCACTAGACATACGTTCAACATCACTGCTCCTCGTGCTGATCTTTTTTATGCCATCTGGCGTGGGTACTCCATTACCCTGCCTTGTCACATCTGGTAAATTATCCAGTCCTATGACCAGGGCCCTTCGGGCACTACCGGCATTCCTTTTTGCTCCCTTATTACCAGATTCTATCGGTCCCACTCTGTCCCTACTATTCATGGGGAGCCTGTGCTCTTCCCCAAGGGCGATATATCCTTGCAGAACGAGAGTTTGAGTGCCGCGCACTTGGATGTGGATCCTTCAGCCACCCCTCTTGGAGAGCGTGGCCCTCCAGCTTACCCTGCTATCATTCCCGCTTTCCTTCCTCTCCACCTTGCTCCTGTTCCTCCTCCTGTTGCTGCTCCTCTACCGGCTGCCCATCCTCCTGCAGCTGCCTCCAGCTCTGCTACTGGCTCGTCTACTCCTCTCTTACCTCTCCCGGTTGCTCCTCCTTTCGATGCTGCTGCTACTGATCCGATGTTTCAGGTGCTTCAGTATCTCGCCCGATTCGAGGCTCGGTTCGATGCTCACAATATGACGCTGATCACTTTTTAGGAGCAGCTGACATCTATCGATCTTCAGCTCACCCAGATTTAGCAGCGCCACGACGCGGACTACGCCACCACAGATGACGATGCTCCACCACCTGAGGACTAGCTACGCAGTCTGTTTTTCCCCTTGGCGTTTTCGTGACAAAAGGGCGAGAACTTGTAGTAGTTGGGTAGTTCCTTTTTTCGTATATCTCTTTTGATGTATACATCAGTTTTTGTACATAGATAGGTTTGCTGTATCTCTTTTTGATGTATTTTGTTCTCAGCCTATCATTTTTGTATTCATGTACTTAAAACTGCTGTTTTTAGTGGAGCGATGATATTTATATATATACATGATCTTTTGATGTCTTTCTTTACATATATGTCATATTGCATGTATGATTACTGCTTTAGCCATGTTTTCAATATCATGTTATGTGATTTTCACTTTGTTGGCATTGGTGTGCTTATATAGATTATGCAGTCTGTATGCCTCATGTTTAGTCTCTAGGTTCTAAGAGTTTGTGGATCTCTTTGTATCTGTTTCTTCTCATGTATTGCGTCTGTTGTTTGTTTATGGGGTTTTGTCTCGAAAATGCTAAAGGGGGAGATTGTTAGTATAGTTGGCTATTTTCGATATTCGACAAAACCGCCCGAGTCTGTACCCCTAATTTGGTTTATGTATGGTCGTTAGGTTTGTCTAGTGTCTCCGCTCTCTTCATTGTCAGATCTTGCACCAGTGGACATGCTAGACTTCTTTCAGCAACCCCAGCAAGGTATACGGCCTCACGTGTGCACCATCATTGCATATTTAGTTTACGTCCATCATAAAATATCTTTTATGTTACATGTATGGTTCCTTGGGTTGCTTGGGGCTTAAGTTTCTCTTGTGCTCGTACAGGGCTTGAGCGCCCTTAAGCGCTCGCTAAGCGCTTGAACGCCCCTCCTCCAGTGAGTAGTGCTCGCTTTTTGCTCTCTAGGCGCTTGAGCGCTCCTCTTGTTCACCTTTCCAGTACTAAGCACTCTTAGGGCGCTCTCTAGGCGCTTGAGTGCCCCTCTTGACCACCTTTCCAGTGTTGAGCGCTCTTAGGGCGCTCGCTAAGTGCTTAAGTGCTCATGGTGCCCCTTCGTGTTCCAGTTCACGTGCTTGAACCCTTTTTGATTGAGAATTCAATGCGCTCGCTTGGCGCTTACTTGGCACTTGAGCGCCAGTGCGCGCTCGCAGAGCGCTCGCTTGGCGCTTACTTGGCACTTGAGCGCCAGTGCGCGCTCGCAGAGCGCTTGTTGGGCGTTTGAGCGCCCAGTCCTTTTTCATCAACTAATCCTGGTTGAGCTCTGTTTTTGTATATAAGCTTAACAGTGTTCGTCCATTAGGTTATTGGAGTGTCCCCTGAACTTCTGAAGAGACTACTTTCTCTCTCAAAGAGCCTTGCATTTACTCCTTTTTCCATCCTCCATTTTGTAGCAACCTAAGTGCATTCAATAGTGTTTTTTAAATACCTTAGGTTGTGTATTCTTGTTAAAATCACATTTTTCATATACACTATTTTCTACATCATTCACACACTTGGCCGAGTTGACTCGTCGTCGTCATCAAACAGAGATCGGGTCGTTGTGCTCGTGGTTGCTATGGATTCGATGAGGTGCTCAGGGAGCTATGTTAATAAACGGAGTTAGGTATACATTGTGGTAATGGTTGTAATCCCTTCCTCGTTAAGTTTCTCGTACCCTTATTGATTCATAGTGGATTGTTGTGTGTTGGTGCCGTAGTTTTTATCCCGGGGGTATTGTAGACACCCCAATTTGACCCCTCCTAATCTTAGGCGAATCCGATGATGAAAACAGGAGGAATAGTGCCTCAGTACGATCCTCGGGAGTTGATCCAAGCT
>JAULJZ010072094.1:0-13036 GCA_032270985.1 Heliamphora pulchella | reverse complement strand
AAATAAAATTTTTAATAAAAAGAGAAGAAGAAATGCGTGCCCAACCAATAATTGAAGAAACTTTGTCAATAAATCTGCGTAATGAAATTATCCCGTAAAATGTTCAAATTAGTTCTTTTTTATCGTTAGTTGAACAAGAACAATTAATAACCTTATTAAAAAAATTTAAAGAAGTATTTGCATGGTCTTATGAGGATATGTCCGGAATTGATCCTGACATTGTCCAGCACCATATCCCTTTATACCCTGATACCAAATCGGTCAAACAAAAATTAAGATGAATCTGGCCAGAATGGGCTCTGGAGATCAAAGAAGAAGTTGCCAAGAAGATTAATGCTTGATTCCCAATGGATACCGAATATCCAAAGTGGGTGGCTAATATCGTTCTAGTGCTGAAGAAAGACGGTCGTATTCGAGTCTGCGTAGATTTTCGGGATCTCAACAAGACTAGCCCAAAGGATGACTTTTCACTGCCACACATCGATGTCTTGGTAGACAGTATAGCTGGACATGCCTTGCTATCATTCATGGATGGCTTCTCCGGGTACAACCATATTTTGATGGATCCCGAGGATAGAGAAAAGACGACATTTACCATGCCTTGGGGCACTTACTATTATCGTGTAATGCCATTTGGTTTGAAGAATGCAGAGACAACCTATCAAAGGGCTGCCACTACTTTACTGCATGACATGATACATAAGGAGGTCAAAGTATACGTGGACGATATGATCGTCAAGTCAAAGGATCGGGATGGTCACATCACAGTACTGCAAAAGTTCTTTAAAAGGATTCAAAAATACAAGATGCGGCTCAATCCATAGAAGTACGCATTTGGAGTTACTGTCGAAAAAATGCTCGAATTTATGATCACTCAGCGAGGTATCGAAGTCGATTCTTCAAAGATTAAAGTAATTTTAGAAATGCCTCATCCGAAAATCGAACGAGAAGTTAAGGGCTTTCTTGGTAAGATACAATTCATCAGTCGGTTCATCGCAAAACTGATAACTACCTGCGAGCCGCTCTTTTGTCTGCTAAAGAAAAGAGTTGATTTTGAATGGGATCGAAAATGCCAAGACACCTTTGATACCGTGCGATAGTATCTGCAAAAATCACATATTCTAGCTCCTCCTGAACCTGATAAGCCACTGATCCTCTATTTGTTAGTGACTGATTCAGCCATGGGATGTATGCTGGCACAAAAAGGTAAAACTAGAATCGAAAAGGCTATTTACTACTTAAGAAAGAAAATGACAGGGTCAGAAATACGATACACACCACTGGAAAAGACATCATGGGCTTTGGTTTGGGCTTTCCAAAAACTGAGGCATTACATGCTATCTTTCACAGTGAATATCATCTCCCGGATGGACCCGTTGAAGTACCTGTTCGAAAAGCCGACATTGACAGGAAGGTTGGCCCGATGGTTGCTGTTATTATTAGAATTCGATCTCAGATATGTCACCCGAAAGTCAGTCAAGGGTAGAGCAGTGGTAGAATTCCTGGCCGACCAACTAGTTGAAGGAGGTGAAGACACGGAGTTCTAGTTTCCTGACGAACAACTGATGAAAGTCGAGGATGACAAGTGGACTCCATATTTTGATGGCGCATCCAATCAATATGGCTATGGAATAGGAGTCCTTATTGTCACTCCTGACGAATCACACGTCCCCTTGTCTTTGAAGCTCAATTTTGAAGTTACCAATAATCAAGCTGAGTATGATGCATGTTTAGCTGGATTGGAGGCAGCCTTAAAATTAGGGGTAAGAAAGCTGGAAGTCATTAGAGATTTAGCACTGGTAATTTCACAAGCGAGAGGAGAATGGAAGGTCAGGGACTTAACCTTGATTCTCTATCATCAAGAGTTAGAGAAACTGCCGTGTTTCAAATCAGTGATCTTTACTCACGTGCCAAGACTGTAGAACAAGTTCGCCAACGCACTGGCCACCCTAGCATCCATGATTGACATACCATCCGGAGTCCGAATGAGGCCTTTGATGATCAAATAAAAGAGAAAGCCGACATACGAGATGACGGCCGCAATCGAAGAAAGCACTGACGACCTTTCATGGCATTTTGACATTCAGAACTTCGTGGAGAAAGGAGAATATTCTAAGTTTGCCAGCAAAAAGGATAAAAGAGCAATACAACAATTATCCGCACAGTTTGTCATTTGCGGTGGAAGACTATACAAATGAGAGCATTCTGGCATCAATAAACTGTGCGTCAACAATGAAGAAGGTCAAGAACTGATGAAAAAAATCCATGCGGGATTTTGTGGGCCACACATGAGCAGAAGCATGTTAGCCAAGAAGATCCTGCGACAAAGGTACTTTTGGATGACAATGGAGACAGACTGTATACAGTTCACGCGAAGGTTCCATAAGTGCCTGATTCATGCAAATCTTATGCACGTTCCTCTATCTCAGCTGTATAACCTGACGTCGCCATGGCCATTCTCAGTATGGGGCACGATGTGATCAGCAAAGTAATACCGAAGGCATCAAATGGGCATGAGTTCATCCTAGTGGCCATTGATAACTTTACCAAGTGGGTGGAAGCTGCCTCCTACTCAGTATTGAAAGCCTCCCATGTTGCTAAGTTCATCAAGCAAAAAATTATTTGTCGATGTGGAGTTTCCCATGAGGTTATCTTAGATAATGGCTTGCATTTTCAAGGAGAGGTCTTGGATCTTTTTGAGGAATACCGGATAGTGGCTCACAAGTCCTCACCATATCGACCGCAGACCAATGGAGCAGTTGAGGCAGCAAACAAGAACATTAAGAAAATCCTACAAAAGACGATCAACTCACATAGGGATTGGCTGGAGCATCTACCATTTGCACTTTGGGGATACAGGACGTCGATCAAAACTTCAACAAGAGCTACGCCATACTCTTTAGTATATGGAATGGAAGTTGTACTTCCTATTGAGGTAGAAATCCCTCCATTAAGAGTAGTGGCTGAGGCCAGTATTCCAGAGGCAGAATGGCAGAGGAACCGGATGGAAGAGTTGCTCTTATTTGATGAAAGAAGACTCCAGGCTCTGTTTCATGTACAAGGATACCAAAGGAGGATAGCCCAAGCATTCAATAAGAAGGTTAAGACCCGGGATCTTAGAGAGGGGGATTTGGTTCTTAAGAAAATCAGAGCTCCTATCTTCGACCCGAGAGACAAGTTCAAGCCAAACTGGTCCGGACCATTTCTCATCAAAACCATTATGACTGGTGGTGCAGTCATTATTACGGATTTGGCTAGCAATGTGTTCTCCACTCCGGTTAATCTCGATCAGCTTAAAAAGTATTATCCTTGAGGTAAAAATAAAAATAAAATAAAAGCTCGCTGAGTTAAAAATTGAAAAGGTAACTCTGGCAAAAGTTAGAGTAGCCCACAAGGTCGAAAATCTGAAAGGGCGACCTTGGCAAAAGTTAGGGTATCACGAAAGGAGAGTGTCAATACCCAAGTAAAAACTAAGCCCGAACTACGTTATGGCCTGATTCCATCTTTTTGGGACACGTAGGCAGCTTCTTTTAAGAAGTTCGGCCACATTCTTCGTTTTTATCCATCTTTGAATCTAAATAAGGCCAATGCAAATTAATTTTTGAATTTTGATAATTAAGTTATTGAAAAACTTTGTATAAAGTGGGAGTTTTCATTACTTTAATTGGAGTTACAAAGTTTTAAAAATAAAAAGAAGGTCACGCAAGTCCCAAACTCTACGAACAAAAGAGGAAAGCTATGAAATCTTTAAAACAATGCAGGAGGCCTCAAATCTTCCTCATTTTTGCTGCTTTTTCCTTCTTCTTTATCTTTTTTCTCCCGATCCTGCATCAGCCATGTCTTGTACTCAGCAGAAAGCTCAGGACATTACAGCTCTTGCATTTCTATACGTAAACGAGAAGGCCAAGCAACCTAATACAATGTTAGAAATGGACCCCACAGCGCAAATGTGAATAGACGACCTCGGATACTAGGAAAGATAATTTGACTATGACCGAACGGCCGTATAATTCGATGGGGGTAATAGAAAGTAGTCTAACGCAGACCAACCAGCATAACACCAGGGGTGATCCATAGTAGTCAGAGTTATGGCAGGAATCCGCCACCAGGGGGACTGCCAGGTGATATCAGGGCTAGTTAGAGAAGAAAGGTACTGTCGCCAGGCTACCTCGGTACTACATATCTGATAACAGGGGCGGTAAAGGAAAGATGCAGCACCGTGTCTATCAGTAGGTGGTTTTTATACAAGATTTACCTTCTCCATCAGCCAAATCTATAGCAAAAAGTTAGATCAGTGAGAGAAGAGCTTTGTAGTATGACACAAGTCTGATAAAGAGAAAGGTTTGAATTTACCTTAAGGAGCAAGGGGCTGCCAGCAAAAGTAGTAGTCTCATCTCGATGCACAGCGTCTAGGCCCAGTAGTATCTCGACCAAGACGAGTGGTACAAAAAGATACCGAGCAAGAAGACAGAAATAAAGAGCATAATGTCGCTGTAGCTAAAAACTGAGGTCGCTAAGGTCACCGGTAGGTCAAAATCTGTCAATGATCAAGGGTATGTCAAGACAGTCATCCTGTGTCAGAAGAGAGGCCTCCATCCTAGAAAGACCACAAAGCTGTATCACTTACTGACGAGTCGAAAGAAAGAAAGTGGGAACCACAACGGAGCTTCGAGGAGAAAAATCCAAAATAGCAGCGACCACAATGGGGCATAGTTCTTCAAGGCCAAATTGAAAGACGTGGGACTGTGGATCCCATAGTTGGGCAGCCGCTTTTAGCAAAGGCCCGTCAATCTTCATGGCCATGAGATGAAATAAGGAGTTGATACCAAAAGGAGCAAAGTTTAAACGTTTGATATGGGAGAATGTCTCAATCCATGAAGAAAGAGAGATAGCCATATGGGTCAAAACAATAGAAAATGGGGCCTCTAGGGCTGTATTTATAAGGCTTGGAAAGGCTGGAGATTGAAAAAGCAGCAAAAAGGTACAATCAATGTAGCGACCGCCACCTTTGAGTGGGCGACCACCACCTTTGAGTGGGCGACCGCCAACTTGGAAGGAAACCGTACAATGACATCAGCCATTTGACCAGGTGACCGCCATATTAGATTATGGCGACCGCCATGTCAGTATTGATGGAATTGGCGACCGCCATGTTTAAACATGGCAGGTGTGTGTTACTTTGTAATTTTCGTGGTCTGTGTAAGTTTTAACATTTGTATTATGCACCCATGACAGTTTGAACAGCAAGTACAAAGTAAATCATACAGCAGATGAATATCAGGCAATATAATGGCATGAAAGCCTGTAAATGTATCAGAAAACAAGAGAATGTCTCAAAGCGCAACCGGGGCACCCAGGCCCAATAAAATAGTAAACAGGGGCACGCAGGCCCATAAGTGTATCAAACAGGGGCACGCAGGCCCATCAAAATAAAATGTATCAGAAAATGAAAGTGAGGGGGGGAACTCTCTCTCACTCTCGTCTCGGACGGATCCGGCGGGAAGAAGGACTGGCCCCCTCCGAGCTGACCTCCTCGAAGAACCTCTCGATGTCATCGCTACCACCACTGTCACTGCCAGAGGAAGAAGATACAGCTTTGGAACGGCTCCTAGCAGAAGAAACAGATCCTCTGGATCGAGCCGGAGAAGATGCCTGGGAACTGCGACCTCGAACCGGAAATGGAGCAGGAGAAGGACCAGGAGCCCGCAGTAGTACTATGCCGGCAGTCGGTACTGGAGGCTGTTATAGGAAAACAAGGATCAAGACAGAGTACAAAAAAAGTGCAGAAAGGTTAAAAGGGGATTGTGAGGACACTTACTATAGCCGCTGGAGTAAAAGTAATGCCGGTCGCTCGGACAGTGGCGTCAAGCTGACGAATTAATGCTCTCTGACCGGTAATGACCAGCAGCAGGTGATCTAGCCACGCCTGATTAACCAATAAAAAGAAGTTAGGCAGTTTAAGTAAACAAAGCAAAGAAAGTAACTAAAATATTTGAGAAAGGACAAAGACAAACATGACTGAGCTGGACCCTGAACTTAGGTGCTGGTGGAACGGGAACCGACAGAGGGAAGGGGTAGCCGTATGCTACTGTCTGAATCTCCCACGGGATCTCTGGGCCCCTCATCCCTCCAGCCACAGCAACATCACCAGCAGCTCCAACAGTAGCTACAACAGCGCCAACATCAGCAGCCTCTGGCGCTCGTCCCCTTCTCCTGTCGCCAGGGGCAGCCAGGCCAGGTCCTAATGGACCCATTAAATGGGCCTGGGCCCAAGCTGCATAATCTCCCTCGGCCACCAGCAACTCTGCGTCGTGTGTCCCCACCGTCTCCAAGAGGAGGTCAACGCGACCTAGGAGATCGGTCTGGCGTATACGGACTGGAGGAACCACCGGTATACGAAAGTGATCCAGACCAAGTGATTGGCGAACGACACGCTCTCTAAGATTATACTTCCGACCGAATGGACCCTCCAACAGGATCCGTCTCATAGCAATATCCCGACTGCGCATCAGATCTGCACCGGCCCGATCCTCTACCCCTCTCCAGACGTCCCAATGAACCTGCAGAGTACAGTAAATAGTGCAGTACATGGTAAACAGGCAGTGTACAGTAATCAGTGTGCAAGGCAAAAGTGAACAGAAACAGTGAACAGTGCAGTGAACAATATAATGATTGGTGTAGTGAACAACAGTGGACAGAATAATGCAGTAAGCAGGAATTAAAGATACCTGGTCAGGAGTCATCCGGTCCAATGAGACCCAAAATTGGTCGATGTCCTTCCCTCCAGCCTTCTTTCCCTTTAGGCCTCGGGACCACTGGGCCGCTTGGGGAATGACTAGAGGGTTTGCCGCTGAGTTCGCTGGGACATGAAGCTCGAGGAACTCATAGGTCCACAACTGCAAAGAAGAAGATGTTAGCAAGCAGATAATAACAGATAACAGAAATGAATGGAGAACTGCAGAAACTAAACCGTACCTCTCAGACCCTCCAGTATTCCCCAATGCTGAGCTCTTGGAGGAACCGGGTCAAAGTCCACATGAATCCGTAGAGAGTGGCGAGAGCTGCTCCTCCCCAGTCATAAGTAGCAACCCGATCGAGTCGAGCTAGGGCATCGAGGTAATGTAAATGAATGCTGCTCTCCTTGTTCGAAAACAAGGAGGTACCGAACATGTATATCAGAAAGCCCCGGGTGACCCACTCGAAGTGGAAGGGCTCGGTGCAGTGAAAATGTCTAAATCGCTAAAAAAACCAGGTGTATCGGACCCAGTCTCTGTCCATCTGTGCTGGAATGGCCCCAAGGAAGTACATTAGCGCGTCAACGGAGCTGGCGATAGATGGATCAAAAAGGATAGGGGTGCCTCTGACCTGAATACCTGTAATGAGTGTGAAGTCGAGAGGCATCAAGGTGGCCTCGAAAGTAGTAAAGTGAAAGGTATTCGTGGTATCCCACCACCGCTCCGCCAGGGCTGTCAGAAAAACCTGATCGTTGCTCGTCTTACCCAACAGGGGTATGAATCGAGCAAAACCGGAGGCATCAACATAGGCCCGACTGGGAACAGGGAGGGCATCATACCACTCCAATACCTCTCCAAAGGTAAAACCTCTGAAGCCTCTAGCATAGTAACCAGCCTAAAAAGAGAAGACAAGTAGATGATACATAAAGAGCAGATCAAACACATGAAATATGCAGCAGATAACCAAAAGAAATAAAAAAAACCTTAGGTTCGTGTGTAAGTGACGATCCTTCGGTTCTTTTAAGCCCTAGAAAACTAGGTATCCTAAGCCCCGATACGCTAGGAAAATCTTCCTAAGCTTAGGTTCGTGTATAAGTGACGATCTTTCGGTTCTTTTAAGTTCTAGAAAACTAGGCACCCTAAGCCCTGGTACGCCAGGAAAATCTTCCTAACCCTAGGTTCGTGTGTAAGTAACGATCCTTCGATTCTTTTAAGTCCTAGAAAACTAAGCACCCTAAGTTCTGGTACGGCAGGCAAATCTTTCTAGCCCTAGGTTCGTGTGTAAGTAACGATCATTTGATTCTTTCAAGCCCTAGAAAACTAGGCACCTTAAGCCCTGATACACTAGGCAAATCTTCCTAACCCTAGATTTCTTTTGTAAGTGATGATCCTTTACTTTTTGCACATCCTAGTAAAAGACTAAGAAATCCAAACTCTGGTGCATCAGGCAAATCTTTATCATCTTGTGTTAATCACTCTTCCCAAAAATTAACAAAAAATAAATAAAATAAAAAAATCTTCCCATTAATATTTGTGTTTTTCCATTTTTCCTAATTTTTTAGGATTTTGTTAAAAATTTCAAGGATCTTTCGAAACAAATTTCCTCAATTTTCTAAGATTTTGCTAAAAAATTTTTTTTTCAATTCTTTAGGATTTTTCTCAAAATTTTTAGAACTTTCTAAAATTTTTTAAAAATTTCCAGGATTTTTTTAAAATTTTCCCCAATCCTTAGGATTTTCTAAATTTTTTTAGGATTTTTTAAAAATTTTAAAAAAATTATCCTCAAAATTTTTCGAAATTTTTCCTCAAATTTCTAGGATTTTGTTTCATTTTTTCTAAAATTTTTTTGCCCCAATTCTCTAAATCTTTTGAATAAGTTCCTCTGATTTTTTTAATTTTCTAAGAATTTTTGAAAAATTTTCCTTATTTTCCTAAGATTTTTGAAAATTTTTTCCTAATTTTTCAAGGACTCTTTGAAAAATTTCCTTGATTTTCTTTCTCTTAATTCTCTAAAATTTTTGAAAAATGCCTCTTAAGTTTTTAGTTTTAGAAAAATTTTCCTATATTTTAGAATTTTCGATAAAATTACCTCTAATTTTTTAAAATATTTGATAAAAATTACCTCTTTAATTTTCATGACCTAAAAACAAAAAACAAAAATTCTCCCTTTAGTTTTTTTTATGTTTTTCCTAAAAATAAAAGTAAAATTTTTTTTAAGCCTTTTTGACTTTCGCTGAAATAATTGTCCATTTCATTATTTGTTCAAAATCTAGTGTCCCTACTGTTTTAATCTCCATTTGCACGGGTACCTATGCTAGGATTTTCAGTCCAAAATCTCACATATCATTCAACATCATCAAAATATCATATCAAGTCACATGATCATATCATCTGAGGGATCCTAGGCAAGTGTTTACGTTTGATATATCATAAAAACACGCTTTGGTATTGAACAAGTAAGTTTGGGAAACTTACCAATGAGCGCTGGCGAAACATGTGGTGGTTGGGCTCCCGCAAAAGTACATCGGCACCAATGGAGTCTGTGGGTAGTTTGTATCGCCTCATCTCACCTAGAAGCAAGCGATGAGGAATTGGGGCGTACGTATGTGGATCAAAGGGCATTGGATGGCCCTCCCCAGCATCAGGGTCCAGGAAATCAGCCATCGTGACCTCAGCAGCAGCATCAGTAGCCGCCTGTGCCTCGGCAGCTGCCTGTGCCTCCTCCTCAGCCTGACGGGAAGCACAATCCGCCTCGAATACAAGAGCATCCATAGCAGCATAAGGCTGCGTGAAAGTGACCCCGCCAACAGGAAGACTAGAAGTCGTGCCTCCGAGAGTCCCCATAGAGGAGCTCCCAGTAGCAGAAGGGCCCCATCGTGCCCCTAAAACGTCGTCTCCCTGACCCTGGCCCACCATGAAGAGAAAGGGGATCACAAACAATAATGTGAACATCGTGTATCAAGAAAAGATATTCAAAGGGTAACGGGAAAAGATCAAAGGCTAGGAAGCAAGAGAAATACAAGAGAGAGTTTGAGAGCACGAGAGAGCTAGAGAGAGAATAAGAGAATGCAAATAAACCTCACCTACGCGACCCTGGGAGCCTTATGCGCGCTTAGAGTTGGCGGTCGCCACTTCCAAAGTGAGCGACTGCCATGTTTGTGATGCGACACATGGCGACCGTCATGTTGGAAGAGTTTTTACCCGGCGGCCTCCATGTCAGACGAATTTGGGCTTGGTGACCGCCAGGTTTCCAAAGGTTACGTCAGGTTTGTTGGTCATAATGACGTTTTGGAGTTTTGAGAAGGGCTGATTGGGGCTTTTAATGTATGTTTTGTTTCTTTTTATTATTATTTGTATGCATTTACTTTATTTTCTTTGTGTATGTCTATTTTATTAAGTGTGTTTATTATAGATTATTTTCTTTTTGTTTTATTAGCAAAAATAATTTTTAGAAAATATAAAATCTTTAAAATTTTTATTTTGTGTGTGTGTGTGTTCTTCTAAAGATGATTTTGAGAGTTTTTCAAAAATAATTTTATGAGTGTTTTCTATTCTAAAAATATTTCAAAGAAAATTTTTATGTGTGGTTTTCTTCTCGATAAATTTAATTTTAAGTCGTAACTTGACTTTTAGTTATTTTTATCCCGTTTTCATTCCGAATTTTTAGATCTTAACTCGACCTATTAATTTGTGGTCTATCCTTCTGATAAATTTATCTTTAAGTCATAACTTGCCTTTTAGTTATTTTTATCCAGCACCTCGTTCTGAATATTTAGGTCTTAACTTGACCCATTAATTTGTAATCTATCCTTCCGATAAAATTAATTTTGAGTCATAACTTGGCTTTTAGTTATTTTTATCCCACTCTCATCCCGAAATTGTGAGATCTTAACTCGACCGATCAATTGCTTTTTCGGTTAAGATAATTTCTTGAATCTTAACTCGATCATTTTAATTATTTTATCCCCAGCCGAGTTCTTAAATCTTAACTCGATCTTTGACTTGCTTGTTCGTGCTTCCTTTAGATTTTTAGGATTTGTTCATTCATACCAGCATCTGCATCATGTTTCTTGTCTTGCATCTCTGCATTTTTATCTCGTGAACTACGTTTTGGTCTGATCTCTAGCAAAGGGATATGTAGGCAGCTGAATGGAAATTCGAGTACGACCAATATCATGTGTATGTTTGTATGTTTGTGGCCTAAGATTGACAGCTCGGTCAAATGGACGTTGTCTTTGGATTTTGATATAACTTGCATTACGCGTTGCTATGTAAGTTATATCAAAGAGGGACAACCGTAGACACACCAATTTGACCCCACCTAATCTTAGGTGAATCCGATGATAAAAACATGTGGAATAGTGCTTTAGTTCGATCCTCGAAAAAGTGATCTAAGCTCAGTATTTGAACCCAATCGTCCAAAAACCTTCAACCAAATGAAATTTTGTTAAACCATCGATAATTTGTTATGCAATTCATTCCCAATGTGGCGACCGCCATGTTCATTGAGGTGACCGCCAATAGAATCTCTTGAAAACCCCAACCAAAAGTGGCGACCGCCACTTCCAACCTGGCGACCGCCAACTTACATTGTGGCGATCGCCATTAGAACCTTGTGGAACCTTTTTTAGACATGGCGACTGCCATGTTGAACCTAGCGACCGCCAACTCCAAATGGCTTGACATGTCCCAAAACGTTGCAGCATCTCATTGGTTGAAGAATTCTATAAATACCGTACCCTAGTGTACGTTTTCAGGACAGAATTTTAGAGAGAGGTTTAGTGAGAGAAGCTCTGCCGAGTCACCGAGCAATCTGGGTCCCGACGCCAAAATCCTGTCAAAATATCGGGAGCCGCACCTCCGACGCCTACATTGAAGCCAAACTTGGATCTTAAGGATTGAATATTTGGCACCATTCCCCCGACTTGAGTATTCCTTTGCAATCCAGGTACCTCGCTTGGATTCCCGATATTTCTAACTCTATTTTCTCTCTTTAGGAGTGATCGGGTTAAATTCAATTTCAATTCACGCATTTCTTTCATTTATATAGATAACCTTGTTTTTTTATTATTTAATTTGCTTTATTTAATTTAGTTGTTTTAGTTAATTTCTTAGTTTACACTTTCACACTAAGTACATTGTTATTTTTCATCAATTTAGTGCTAACATATTTTGACAATTACAACTTATTAATGTTGTTAATTGTTATTATAATTCACTTACATTTATGTGAATGTAGTCATCAATACTACACTCACGTTTGAATTAAACAGTTGTATTCTTATTTGTTAATTAGTTTTATTTCATTTGCAAGCATTTATTTTCTTTCTTTTCTTTTCCTTTTAATATTAGTTCAATGTCTCTTTATCTTCTTAGAATTAGTTTAAAATTCTTTTATTAGCATTTACTTTCTTTTTCTTTTAATAGTAATGTAATTTTTTAGCATTTCTTTTCTTTTCTTGTAATATAGCTTTATTTTTCTTTTTTTTATGTTCCATTTCTTTCTTTAATGCTAATATTTCAATTTATTTTCTTTTTAGTTTAATTTTTTTTTTGTTTTATTTTTTTTTCTTTTCTTTTCTTTTAATATTAGTATAATTTTCCTTTCTAGTATTGAATTTCCTTATAATATTATATTTTCTCTTCCTTTTCTTTTTAGTGTTAGTTTAATTTTTTTCTATTCGTATTTCCTTTCATCTAATATTAGTATTTGTAAAGTTTCATTTTCTTTTTCTATAACTTTATTTTACTTTTCTTTTGATTTTTTTTTAATGTTAATATTATTTTCTTTCATATTATTAAACCCAAAAAATCACAAAAAGCCTTTTAAGTTAATTTTCATCTTTACATGTTAGTATAAATTTTCACTTACTATAGTAATTTTTTTCTTTTCTTTTATTTTCTTTTGTCTCTTTTAAAGTATAAAATGTAAATAGTTAGGTTTTTTTTAATAGTTTAATAGCATTTTTTAACCTTTTTATTTTAGCATAATTTTTCTTTTGTAAAATTTTTTCTTTTTCTTTAAATCTTTAAACCCTCTTTCGTTATAAAACCATTATTTTAAATTTTTTTGTTAAGTAAACTTTCTTTCAATATAAAATTTTCTCTTTTATACAATTTTACATTTAGCATTTTTTTTTCATGTTAATGCCAATCTAATTTATTTTGATAACATGTATATTTTGATTACTTTTTTTAAAACATTTTGTGTCTAAAGTAGTTTAGCTTATTTTGCAACAATTCATATTTAGGTAGTTTTGACAACTTCTAGCATGTTTTTATTATTTTATGCATACCATAAT
>JAULJZ010072093.1:0-59969 GCA_032270985.1 Heliamphora pulchella | reverse complement strand
ATGGGCTAGGATTTGAATTTGAGCTTAAACCATGAAATTTGGGAGTTTTGGGGTTAAGGGACCCATATGTTGAAATTGATATGATTATTGGTTGAATTAAGAGTTGTAATAACCTATTACATATACATTCCATAAATTTATGTGGCACATGACAATTTCGGGTGTTAAAGTTGGGGGGTTTTAATGTAAAATAAAAAAACACATGTGGTGGTTGGGTTTCGAACCGTAGTGATATGGGTTTTGGCGAGAAGAACCAAGTTGATAGGTGGACTCGTTGCGATTGTTAATGAAATGAAACAATTGAATAATTAAAGTACCGCGTGATAAAACTGAATGATTAAGTTTGGGCACAAGTTGGTCCTTAGTAAAAGATCAAAAACTTGCGCAAGGTAAGGTAGGCCATTTCTTTGGATTAATCCCCGTAAAAGCGTGCTCTTAGATGGCCCACCCATCGATGTTTTCTAAAAAAACTAAAAATGTGTGCTCTTTATGTCATGCTATAAAATGGGTATTTATTCCTCGAACTTTGCGTATCCCGGTGGTAATAAATATGCCTGAGTCTGTAGGCGCCACTCAGCTTTGGTACTTGATTGAATTGATGAATAAATTGGGTTGGTAAAACCTTAATTAGATGAATGGATAAAATGATGGGATACAAGAATGCGTTGAGTTGGTTTGAAAATGTTGAGAGGGTTGGTTATAATTGTTAATTTAACTTTAACTATGGAGCATTAAACAATAACTTTTTTGTTGAAAACTTAGTTATGCATTGGAAATTTGACTTGGGACAAATGATATTGGTTTTGGATAAACTTATGTGTGCATCCCGTATAACCATCTTCACATGTCATGCATATGTTCATTTTTTGTCTTTTTCCTACGAGTTTCGATTTATGTTGTTTAACAACATTTCAGGTGTTGGCGGGAAGAAAGTTTGGGAGTAAGACGAATGGTCGATGGACCCTTTTGAGTAGTTGAAAGGATTACACTCTCATTTGTATTATCTTTTGAGAAATAAAATTGTAAAGATGTAATTCTTGTTTTCTTTTGAAGTACTTTGATTGCTGTATCTTGGGTTAGAACACCCGTGTTGTAAGGCCCTAAGATCGTATATTCATGTTATGTATGCATGTGAAGACGTTTTATTCATTTATTGGGTTGAAAGCTTTAATCTTTAAATGATGTATCTTGATATTGAATTTCAATTTTGGGTTCTTGGGTTGAAAGGTGATTGTTTTATTCTCAAAAGGATAATTTGCTTTTCAAGTTTGCCTATCAAAAATCATGTTCAAACGATGAGGAAAAATGGGTGATTTTTCTAACACTTAAATTTTTTTTTACAATTTTTGGACAGTGAGCTCTCGGGTACCCCACCACTCGAGCGGTGAGGAGTCTGCTCGAGCAGACTTTGCTGGGTGGCGTTTTATTGAAATTTTGTTTCCGAACGAGATTCTTCTTAAATGTTTTTGGGTTATATTTTGTGGTATAAATTGACTGCTTTCAGGAGTCGTTTACAAAAAGAAATGGTCACTTTCTTGTATTTTCTAATTTTTTTACTAGGGTTTTATTATTTCAAAATTGGGGCGTTATAGATTGGTATAAGAGTTTTAGGTTCAAATAACTAGAAATCGTGGGAGTGATCGATCCATTCCTTAAGAGTTTGCATTGATGTGTGACATTCATGACTTGGTGTGCTAGCATAAAATATTTTGAGCGTAACTTGACATTGGCTTGATACGTGGTATTTAGGCATGGAAGTTGGACTCCTAAGATGACGTGTCTTGCCTTTGGGCGACCGATCGACTAGTTTGGGGTTCAAGTTAGAGAGGCATTTGGCCAATGTCTGTTCTAATTAGAAATCCAAATGAGTTAGTCGGATTGACGTGTCATTCCGATTAGTTCTCCTCATTGTGTGTTGCATAAGGTGTGTTAATACTACGATACGTGTTATGTCGTATCTTGTTGAGGGGCGGTATTATCCGTGAGAGATAAGTTGTTGTAAGCTTTGTTTTTGATATCTCTCCCTGTTCCTTCTTATTCTTAGAGTGATGTTGCCGAGACATGGTACAGGTCGAGGCCGTGGCTGAGGTCGTGTGTATGCCCAGGTTCTGGAAGAAGGGACGTTCATGCCCTGTAGGAACAAGTGGATGGTGTTGATGTTGTTTAGAAGATGCTTGCTACGATGAGAGTGATGGCCGAGGTGACTAGGGCTGGAGCAAGGGCTCCTAAGCCAAGGGCCTCTATGGTAATGAGAGAATTTCGATGGTTGGATCCTCCAACCTTCTCTGGGGAGCAGGACCCCAAGATTGCTACCGAGTGGTTGGAAGTGACCACGACAATCTTAAACACACTAGAGATTGAGGAGGATGAGTTGCGTGTTAGGTTGGCGGGGTTCCAACTTCAGGAGGGTGCGAGAGAGTGGTAGAAGTTTGCTAAGACCGCTGTGGATGACATATGGATTTCTTTTACTAGGGTCTTTTTAGAAAAGTATTTTTTGGGTTCATCTAGAGACACGCATCGGGAGGAGTTTCTCTCCCTTATTTAGGGGGACCTTATCGTGGTCCAATATGAGGCCAAGCTCACGAATCTGTCGTGGTTTGCACCTGAGATGGTGTCAACGGAGGAGTTGCGCACTAAGTAATTTAAAAGGGGTCTTCGACCCTCGATCAATGATATGATTGTAGCATTAGGTTCACAGTCTGAAGGGCGCCAGGTGAAGAGAAAGAAATCAGGGGGGTCGAGTCCTTATCCCATGGGATCTCAGCCTCAACTATGGTCGACACCTGTACCATCTATGGGTTCATCTGGGCGTTCTAAGCATCAAGAGATGGTATACTACACGTGCAAGCATCCAGGGCACTGTGCTAGGGATTGTACGCAGAGAGGACAACAACAGCACCAGAGTCTGACTTAGGGGAGGACCCCATTTTTATGTTTCCAATGTCGCCAAATGGGTCACCTACGACGAGATTACCTCATGGAAGGAGTGGTCACGGCGCTACTAGAGCACATCAGGGACAGGAATCGCAGGGGCGATAGGGTTATAGTCAGTCGCAGTAGCATTTAGGGGTGCAATCTGTAAAGATAGTAGGAGGAGCTACCCCAGCTCAGTCAGTAAGGCAACCGGGGGTCAAAGGCAGCGGTGGACAAAATCAGGGGAACCAAGGGCAAGTGTATGCTTTTACGGAGCCCAGTACATCAGTGGCACCTGTCGTGTCGAATACTACAGCAAGTCCTTCAATCATACGAGGTACCTTCTTAGTGTACCATTCATGGGCTAGTGGTCTCATTAACACCGGAGCATTGCATCCTTTCATCTCATCCGCATTCACATCAGCATTGGGGTTAGAGGTGGACGTGATAGGTAGTGCCTTATATATAGAGACGCCGATGGGTGAGACTATCGTGTTGAGACGTGTTTGTAGAGCTTGTGAGATGGAGATTGCCGACCACCACTTGGTAATTGATTTTATCGTGCTCGATATGACCTCGTTCAATATCATCTTGGGAATAGATTGCTTGACCACCTTTCGCGGCTTCGTTGATTGTGATCGGCGATGAGTGTTTGTTTGCACACTGGGGGGAGATTTCTTTTATCTTATGGGTGATCGGAACAATGGTTTAGCTTCTAGATCTCTTAGATCGCAGAGTCGTGATAGCCTTAGCCTCCTTTTATCTACTTTGTCAGTGAGTGAGATTGATTCTACTCGGGGGGAGTTTCATCCTGTTGTTTGTGAGTTTCCATACATGTGTTCAGGAAACCTATTTGAGCTTCCTCCACGGCAGAAAGTTGAGTTTTCCATAGACTTCATCCCGAGGACCACCCCATTTCTATGCCTTCATATCGTTTTGTACCAGCTGAGTTGATAGAGTTGAAGGAGCAGGTTCAGGAGTTGTTGGACAAGGGGTTTATTCTCCCTAGTGTGTCTCCTTGGTAAGCTCTGGCATTGTTTGCAAAGAAGAAGGATGGATCGTTGCGTCTCTGTATAGATTATCGTAAGTTGAACCACGTGACCGTAAAAAACAAGTACCCTATGCCTCGTATTGACGATTTGTTTGACCAATTGAAAGGGTCATGTTGTTTTTCGAATATCGACTTAAGATCGGGTTATTATCAGTTGTGAGTCAAGGAGGATGACATTCCCAAGACAGCCTTTCGTACCCATTATGGTCATTTTAAGTTTCTAGTCATGCCTTTTGGTTTAACCAACACACCGACAACGTTCATGGACCTTAAGATCGTATCTTTCACCCTTACCTTGATCAATTCGTGGTGGTGTGGCGCTAAGATTTTGGGGTCCATTTTGGAAATGGTCGAAAATTTGGGATTCAAAAGATATTTGAAAAATATTTTAACACCTTGAAGGCCAAATTTTGAAAACTCATTTTTTGTTGAAAATAGAGTCGCCAATTAGTTTTTGAGAAAAACATAGAAAAATAAAAAATGACCACAGATCTTTAAAATATTTAACCAGGAAAAAAAGGTTTGGGAGTTAAGGTACGAATTGGAGAAGGTGTTAAGCACCCCGTCCGCTCAACCGTAAGGTTGACCTCTACTAATCATCATTGGTTCTTCAATATGATTTTTCAAATACATGTAAATAAAGAAAGTGGATGTAAAGAGAGAACATCCAAAATCAAATATGAAAAATACATAACATATGAGCACTCCGAATCAAAACAAATAAATGAATAAAATCCTAAATCCTATGACATGCAATTTCTAGCTGAAGGATACACGGAACACTCTCACATGCAATTTTCATCAAAATAAACTAAACTATCATGATTTGCATAAAAGAGTAAACCATGCTACCTAAACATGGATTGCTAACAAGAAATAAGTTAAACAATCCTAAACATGGTTTCAAATAAAGGAACTAAAATATGTATGTTATCAAAATAAACTATGTTAGCATTTAACATGATGAACTTTTAATAAAAGAAATATTAGGCAAAATCTTAAAGAAAGTTTACTAACAAAGAAATTTAAAATAAAAGTTTTATGGCAAAAGAGAATTTATGGATTTAAAAGAAAAAGTTCACAAAAGAAGAATTATGCTAAAAATAAAAATGTTAAAAAATGTTATTAATAAAAGAAAATTTAACTATTTACGTTTTTTAAAGAGATAAAAATAAAAGGAAACAAAGGAAAAGAAAATAAAAGGAAACAAAGGAAAAAATAATAATGAGAATTAGCTTAAAAGACATTTATGACTTTTTAAATTTAACGAAATAAGAGAAAAGAAAAATTAGATAAGTACTATGAAAAGGAAATAAAACTATAGAAAAGAAAAAAGTAAAAAAAAATAAGAAATGAAACATTAGAAAGAAAACTAAGACTACATTATAAGGAAAAAAAATTAAAACTACACTACAAGAAAAGAAAAGAAAAAAAAAATAAAAAGTAAAGGCTAATGAAGAAATACTGAGCTAATATTAAAATAAAAGAAAAGAAAAAGAATAACGAATGCTAGAAAATTAAACTAATGTTAATAAAAGAAATTAAGCTACATTAGAAGAAAAGGGAAAAGAAAAAGAAAGCGATGGAATATAAAATCAAACTAATACTAGAAAAATAAAAAGGAACCAAAATATCACTATTTAATTGTCAAATATAAATATAGTATTGTCAACTATATCCATATGTATATAATTGTATTACTATAACAATTAACAACATCAATTAGTTGTAATTGGCAAAATATATTAGCACTATTTAATAAATTAATGAAAAATAACAATGTACTTAGTGTGAAAGTGTAGTTAAGAAATTAATTAAATTACATGAGACAATGTAAACAACAAGCAAGTTTAACTACTTAAATAAAGGAAATGCATGAATTGAATTTCGAATTTAACCCGATCACTCCAAAAGAGAGGAAATGGAGTTAGAAGGTCGGGGACCCAAACAAAATACCTGGATTTCTTAGGAATCCTCAAGTTGGGGGAATGTGCTTCAATGGGCCAATTCTCGGGTGGTAATCCAAGCAAGGCTTTCAATGTATGTGTCGGAGGTTCGAATCTCGGTATTTTGGCAGGGTTTCGACGTCGGGACTCGGAATTGCTCGGTAACTCGACAGAGCGTCTCTCACTAAACCTCTCAATAATTTTTTTTTTTTGAAAACGTACGAGGGGTACGGTATTTATATAATTCTTCAACCAATGAGGTGTTGCCACGTTTTGGGACACGTCAGGCCATTTGGAGTTGGCGGTCGTCAGGTTGGAGGTGTCGGTCGCCATGTCTAAAAAAGGTTCTACAAGGTTTTATTGGCGGTCGCCACAATACAAGTTGGCAGTCGCCAGGTTGAATGTGACGGTCGCTACTTTTGGCTAGGGTTTCCAAGAGATTCTATTGACGGTTGCCAAAATGAAAGTTGGCGGTCGCCAAGTTGGATTGACTTGGACAGCAAGTTATCGACATTTCAACAAAATTTCATTAATTTGAAGGTTTTGGGTTTAAATATCGCGCTTCGATCACTTTTCGAGGACCGAACTGAAGCACTATTCTAGCTGTTTTCATCATCGAATTCACCTAAGATTAGGCGAGGTCAAATTAAGGTGTCTATAGGTGGTTTTCATGGACGACATCTTGTTTTACTCTTCATCGAAAGAGGAGCACGATGAGCATCTTCTAAATGCCTTACAATTGTTGCGGGAACATCGATTATATTCCAAGTACAACAAGTGTGAGTTTTGGTTTCCAGAGGTGAAGTTTTTGGGAGATATAATTTCAGGGGATGGAGTGGCAGTGGAATCATCCAAGATCGAAGCCATGATGGAATGGGCAAGATTGAAAAATGTATTCGAGATTTGGAGTTTCTTGGGGTTAGTGGGTTACTACCGTCGGTTTGTGAAAAACTTCTCTAGGCTTGCAGCGCTTATGACACACTTTACTTGGAAGGGAATCAAGTTCGTGTGGAACGACAGTTGTGAGCTCACTTTCCAGACATTGAAGACAAGGTTCACCAGTGCACCCATTCTAATCGTACTAAAGAGAAGACTTGGCTATGCCGTTTGTTGCAATACGTCGCACGGGGGCTTGGGTTACGTGTTGATGCAATTGGGTAAGGTGGTGACCTATAGATCGAGGCAATTGAAGGTTCATGAGAAGAAATATTCTACACATGATCTGGAGACACTACTTGTGTGGAGAACATTTTGAAGTGTTCTCGGACCATAAGAGTTTGAAGTACTTATTTTCGTAGAAGGATCTGAATTTGCACTAGAGGAGATGGATAGAGTTCTTGAAAGATTATGATTATGATCTATAGTATCATCCGAGTAAGGCCTATGTGGTGGTCGGCGCCCTTAGTCAGAAGTCTTTGAGCGCGTTAGCTCACTTGGCTGTTTGGGAGTGGAGTATGCTCGGGGAGGTCGGAGAGTATGACCTTCGTTTGGGAAAATCCATGAGTGTGTTACCTTATTCACGGTGGTTTCTTAGCCTACTCTCGTTCATCGCGCTGTTGAAGCACAACGGTCGGATGTAGAGAGTTTGATGTTTCGGGAGCGAGTCTTGAGTGGCGAGGATGCCAAGCAATGGGCTATCCACTCTGATCAGATATTGAGATTTGCGGGGAGAATCTTTCGCCGGAAGTGTGTTATGGAGACGTGCTTCGTCAGTTTCATCACTCACGCTTAGCAGTGCATCTAGGTGGCACCAAGATGTATCATGACATACGTAGGCAGTTTTGGTGGAGGGCTATAAAAAAGACATTGCACTTTTCATCTCACGTTGCCTTACTTGCCAAAAATTGAAGGCCGAGCATCAAAAACCAGTTGGTCAGTTGCAACCATTGCTAGTGTTAGACTGGAAATGAGAGAACATCACCATGGATTTCATTTTGAGCCTTCTAAGGTCGCCGAGGGGACGTGACGCTGTTTGGGTTGTGGTTGACAGGTTGACTAAGTTCGCACATTTCCTTCCTATTCGTATGACAGATTCAATCGACAAGCTCAGCAAGCTTTATGTGAGTGAGATTGTTAGACTCCACGGAGTGTCGATTTTTGTTATTTTCGACCGAGATCCTCGTTTCACGTCACGTTTTTTTTTGTAGATTTTGCAGTTAGCTATGGGGACGAGCCTACTTCTTAGTGCTGCTTTTCATCCCTAGATGGATGGTCAGTCGGAGTGCACCATTCAAATACTCGAGGATATGTTACAAGGGTGTGTTCTAAGTTTTTGTGGGTCATAGGAGGTCCATTTACCGTTAATAGAGTTTGTCTACAACAGCAGTTATCAATCGAGCATTGAGATGACGCCTCACGAGACATTGTATGGTAGGCCTTGCAGGTCACCCATTTCTTGGACCGACGTTGGTGATACAATCGTGTTAGGGCCCGAACTTGTGCGCGAAACCACAGAAAAAATCATCGCGATCCGTAAGCATTTAGTGACTGGCCAAAACCGTCGGAGAGTTATGTAGATAAGAGAAGGAGACCATTAGCGTTCGAGGTGGGAGACCACGTGTTCTTAAAGGTTGCACCTCAAAAAAGTTTAATGAAATTTGGTAAGAGTGGGAAGTTATCGCCGCATTTTATCGGACCGTTTGAGATCCTTGATAGGATTGGAGAGGTGGTCTACTGCCTAGCCCTGCCATCACAGCTAACCTCTGTGCACAACGTTTTCCATGTATTTATGTTGCGTAGTATGAGCCGAACCGATCTCATATTTTGGATTGGACGGAGCTGAGGGTAGAGGATGACGTTACCTATAAGGAGACACCGGTGAGAATCTTTGATGCCAAAGAACAAGTCTTATGAGGGAGAACCATTCAATATGTGAATGTGTTATGGCTTCTGTTAGGGTTGTATACTGAAAATTATATTTTTAGTATTTAATTTTATTTTAATAAAATTAAATTTTCATTTTATGAAAATCTTAATAAGCAATGTATGCAATATCATTTTCTTAATGTTATGCATGGATGTCTTTTATTTTGTACAGTATTTAATCTAGTATATAGAGTACGGCTTGCACACAGAATATCAGATTTTAGGCTCTTGCAGAATATAAGTTTTATATTTATAGTTTAGATGAAAATGGATATACCATCAGTACGAGTGTAGCACAAAGTTTTAGTAGGTCTGTCTTGGTTACAGGGAACAGATAATAGCGTCGTTTATTGTTCCGACTCTCTGTATTAGTACACTTTGTGCGTATTGAATGGGGCACATTAGGGTAATTAATTTTATACGGACTATATAAATTAATTCACAATCCAATATTATTATGAAGAGTGCTTATGCTCTTAATCTTGAAATAATTATTGATTTGTGTATATTTAATATTTATTATTTTGATTAATTAGAGGGTGCGATCTTATATGGATCTATATTTCTGGTGAGTTGGATAACGGTATTATTTATATGGTGAATATTAATTATTGAAGGAATTCACGTCTCGAATGATTGGGATTAACGATACCCCCTTAAGGAAGTTTATAAGCTTTGACCGGGCTAAACCCTGCATGCCATTTGGTTTCAAGAATGCAAGGGTAGCCTATCAGAGGGCTACAACCACCTTACTACACGATATGAAACATAAGGAAGTTGAGGAGTATGTAGATGATATGATAGTGAAGTTCAATGATCGGGATGGCCATATCGTAGCACTACAGAAGTTATTTAAAAGGATCAGAAAGTACAATATGCGGCTCAACCCACAGAAGTTTGCCTTCAGAGTCACGGTAGGCAAGATGCTCGGATTTATGATTACTCAACAAGGCATCAAGGTCAACCCGTCAAAAATTGAAGCTATCATGAAAATGCCTCGTCCAAAGATCGAGTAGGAAGGCTGGGGTTTTCTGGGCAAGATATAGTTCATCAGTCGATTGATAGCCAAGCTGACAACCACATGTGAGCTATTGTTTTGTTTGCTAAAGAAAGGGGTTAAGTTCGAAGGGGATTAAAAATGCTAAGATGCCTTCGAAATTGTACGTCAGTACTTGCAAAATCCACCTATTCTGGCTCCTCTCGAGCCTGATAGGCCACTAGTTTTGTATTTGTTAGTGACTGAATCGGTTATGGAATGCGTGCTGTCACAAGAGGGAGAAACTGGAACTAATAAGGCAGTCTATTACGTAAGCAAGAAGATGACTAGATGCGAGGTACGATATACGCTGCTGGAGAAGACATGTTAGGCTTTAGTTTGGCCCTTTAGAAAACTAAGGCATTATACGCTATCTTTCACAGTGAATGTAATCTCCCAGATGGATCCGTTAAATTATTTGTTCGAGAAGCCGACACTAACAAGAAGACTGGCTTGATGGTTGTTACTACTGTCAGAGTTTGATCTCATGTACATCACCAGAAAGTCAGTAAAGGGCAAAACGGTGGCAGAGTTCCTGGCAGATCAACTGATTGAATGAGATGAAGATGTCGAGTTCCAGTTTCCCGATGAGTAGCTCATGGGAGTCAAGGACGACAAATGAACTCTGTATTTTGGTGGTGTATCTAATTAGTATGGTTATGGAATGGGGGTTCTTTTGCTCACCCCTAATGAATCACATGTTCCCCTGTCTCTGAAGCTCAACTTTGAAGTTACCAACAACTAAGTTGAGTATGAAGCATGCTTAGCTAGTTTAGAGGTAGCCCTAGAACTAGGGGCAAAGAAATTAGAAGTCATCGAGGATTCAGCATTAGTGGTTTCACAAGCCAGGGGAGAATGGAAAGTCAAGGATGTGACTCTAATTGTCTACATCAAGAGCTAGAGAAGTTAATACCATGCTTTGAATCAGTAGTTTTCACCCATGTTTCGAGATTACAGAATAAGTTCGCCGACGCCTTGGCTACTCTGGCATCAATGATTGACATACCATCTGGAGTTAGGATGAGGCCATTAATAATTGAGAAGAAGAGAAAGGCGGCATTTGAGATGAGAGAAGCATTCGAAGAAAGCACTGACGAGCTCCCTTGGTACTTCGACATTCAGAACTTTGTAAAGAAGGGAGAATACCCCAAGTTTGCTAACAAAAGGGGCAAAAGTGCTATAAGGAAATTATCTGCACAATTTGTCATTTATGAGGGGAAAGTTGTATAAATGAGAGCATTTTGGGGTCAACAAGCTATGTGTGAGTAGTGAAGAAGGCTGAGAATTGATGAAGGAAATACATGCGGGGTCTGCGGGCCTTACATGAGTGGGATTATGTTAGCTAAGAAGATCTTACACCAAGGGTTTTTTTGGATGACGATGGAGACGAATTGTATGCAATTTATACGAAGGTGTCATAAGTGTTAGATTAATGCAAACCTTATGCACGTTCCCCCATCCTAGCTGTATAGCTTAACGTTGCCATGGCATTTTTTAGTATGGGGCATTGATGTGATTGGCAAAAAAACACCAAAGGCTTCGAATGGGCATGAATCATTCTAGTGGCAATCGACTATTTCACTGAGTGTGTAGAAGTCGCCTCTTACTTAGTGCTGAAAGCTTCCCATGTCGCCAAGTTCATCAAGAAGAATATCATTTGTCGATACGAGGTTCCTCACGAGGTTATTTCATACAATGGTTAGCACTTTCAAGGTAAGGTCTTGGATCTTTTTGAAGAATATCAGATAGTAGCCCCACAAGTCATCACCGTGCCGACCATAAACCAACGGGGCAGTCGAAGCAATAAACAATAATGTAAAGAAGATTCTGCAAAAGATGATTAGCTCACACAAATATTGGCTAGAGCATTTACCATTTGCACTGTGTGGATATAGAATGTCTAGTAGAGCTTCAACAGGAACCACGCCTTACTCATTAGTATATGGGATGGAAGTTGTGCTTCCCATTGAAGTCGAAATTGCTTCACTAAGAGTAGTGACCGAGGCCAACATCCTAGAAGCAAAATGGTAGAGAAATCGGATGGAGGAGTTACTCTTGTTTGACGAAAGAAGGTTGCGGGCTCTATTTCATATACAAGGGTACTAAAGAAAGATAGCAAGAGCATTCAACAAAAAGGTTAAGACCATGGATCTAAGAAAAGGTGACTTGGTTCATAAGGAAATCAGGGTTTCCACTTTTGATTGAAGGGGCATGTTCAAGCCGAATTGGTCCAGGCCGTTTCTAATCAAGACCATTATAACCGGTGGTGCAGTAATTGTCATGGATCTGTATGGCAATACATTTTCCACTCTGATAAACTTGGACCAGCTCAAAAAGTACCATCCTTAAGAGAAAAATAATAAAATAAAAGCTCGCTGGACTGAAAATCAGAAAGGGCGACTTTGACAAAAGTTAAGACATCATAAAAGGAGAGTATGAATACTTGAGAATGAACCGAGTTCGAACTACGTCATGGCCTGATTCCACTTTCTTGGAATACATAGGAAGCTTCTTTCAAGAAGTCTGGCCATTTTCTTTGCATTAGCCATCTTTAAATCTAAGTAAAGATCAATGCAAGTTTGTCTTTGAATTTTGATAATAAAGTCAATCACATTGCAAAAATCGAAAAACTTTAAATAATTTGGAACATTTTCAAGATAAAAGTGAAATATTTTATTTCAGCATCAAATACAAAGTTTTGGAAATAGAGCGGGTGCGCAAATCCCAAAGTCTAATAAAAAAAAAATAAAAACAAAAGAAAGCCATGAAATCTTGAAAAGCAAAGTAGGTCCCTCAAATCTTCCTCCTCTTTGATTCCTGTTTTCCTTCCTCTTTGTCTCTTTTCTATCTATCCTGAATCAACCATGCTTTATACTCATCGGGAAGCTCCGGGTACTGCAGTTTTTGCATCTCCATCAGTGAACGAAATGGCTTAGCTTCCTGATATTTTGCCAAAAATGGGGCTTGAAGGGAAGACGAGTACATTCGACCCCGAACACCACGAAATATGATCTGACTACGACCAAACTTCCTCATGATCCGATGCAGATAGTAGAAAGTGGACAGTCGCAGGTCGATCAGCAACACACTAGGATGATCCATAGTAGTGAAGGTCATAGTGAGGATTCGCCACCAAGAGCACTGCCAAGTAATGTCTGTTCCCGTCAGA
The DNA here is from genome assembly GCA_032270985.1 of Heliamphora pulchella. Classification (NCBI taxonomy): domain Eukaryota; kingdom Viridiplantae; phylum Streptophyta; class Magnoliopsida; order Ericales; family Sarraceniaceae; genus Heliamphora; species Heliamphora pulchella. Next base: position 46,989 of record JAULJZ010072093.1, on the reverse strand, counting down.
GAGGAAAGATGCTACCTCCAAGATGTTTGAGTAATGCATACCGGATAGTAAGGATGATAGACGAAGGTCGCAGCATTGTACCTATCTGTGACCGATTTCTGCATAAAGTTCACCTTCTCCATCAGCCAGATCTGCAAAAGAGTTTTAAAAGTAAAAGCCGAGAGAAATAGTAAAGGGAGAGATGTGTGAAAGAAATGAAGCAAGAAATAAAAAAAGGAGAGCAGAGCGGTAAAAACTGAGGGAAATAAAGCAAAAGGAGAGAAGAGTGGTAAAAACCGAGTGGGGGGAGTGAGTACGAGCGCATGGTCAGTTCTGCAAAAATGGCCGCCGAGAATTACGAGATGGACGGAGGATATAATGATGGGCCCTTGAAGCCTGAACCTGAACTAGATGAAAAGGTAGAAGGGGACATGAAAGTGGACCTTCGACAACCGAACCTAAATTAGATGAAGGGGTAGAAGAAGATATGATGACGAACCTTTGACACCCGAGCTTGAATTAGGTGAAGGAGTAGAAGAGGATGCGAGCGACTACAGAGGACATGATGATGGGCCTTAGGAGCCCGAGCTTGAACTAGATGAGGAGGCATAAGAGGCCGAATGGGGAACCAAAAGAGCGGACTTGGAAGACATCAAAGTACACAATAAAATACAAGCAGTGGATTTTGGATACCCACGACCTACGAACCAGCATGAATGCACCCGTGATGGTTGAGTTAGGGTGAAATCAGCCCACTTCAGGGCGCAACAGGAAGGCCCCCAACAAAAGCCCGGGAAGGGGATGAGCTGATCATCGAAGACACATGGAAGAGGCAAGTGGGAGGTAATTAGTCTACAAGGAAGTAATACAAATTTTTTGGGTGTTGACTGGTGATGCTATGCATTGTGTGTACCCTGTTGAGAGAAGTTCTATAGTTGGTTAAATTTGTGTGGAAGCAAACCATGTTTGAGGATTGGGGAATGGATGAATTGATCATCAAAGACTCGTGGAAGAGACAAGTGGGAGGTGATTAATCTGCCTCCTTTGATGAAAGAGAGTTGTATGTTTATAAGGGGCCAAGGGGCAGCGTGCAGGCACTTTAAAAGGTTCAAAACACCAAAGACATGCTAATAAATAATTGCTAAAAAGGAAGACCTTGAGTTTACCTAAAGAAGTAAGGGGTTGCCAACAAAAGTGGTAGCCACACCATGATGTCAACTACCATCGGGACAAAGTCTTTCTCCAACCACATCTGACCCATGGTGTCAACTAGCGAGCAGTTGAATCCTCTATTAGAAGAAATCAAGAGGTGTAGAGAAAGAAGGCGCAAACACAAGGCATGACGGCGCTGTAACTAAAAGCTAAGATCGCTAAGGTCATCGGTAAGATGAAATCTATCTATTATCCAAGGAACATCGAGGAGGTCGTCAGATGTTAAGAGGGAGGCCTCTATCTTAGATAAGCCATAAAAGTTATATTATCTGTTGACGATTAAAGAGAAAGAAAGTTGGCACAATGACAGACTTCCTCGGGGTAAGGTCTAGAATAGCAGCAAACTCTTCCACAGTGGGGCACAGTTCTTCAAGGCCGAAGCAAAAAACATGGGATTGTGGATCCCATAGTTGTGCAGCAGCCCTCAGTAGTGGTTCATTGATCTTAACGGACATCAAAGAAAATAAAGAGTTGATACCAAACGATGCAAAGTTAAGACGCTTGATGGGAGAAAACTCTTCTATCCATGTAGAGAGGATGCTATAAAAAGAAGCCATCTTGATGAAAGTGGCAGAAAGTGAAAGACCCTAGTCCATATTTATAAGGCATAAAGAGGCAAAAAGTCAAAAGGCTAAAAAAAGCCCAAAGATTCTTGCAATCGCAATCTTGGAAGTTGCAACCGAACATCAAAAGTACAATCGCAACATTCAGTACATGGTTGCAACCTTCTAAACCCTACGATTGTGTCCTTCCCCTTGTACTTCTTTGTGACCACAAGGTTCTATCTTTGCAGCCGCAACCTTCACAGGTTGCGGGTATACCTCTTTTACACCCTTTTTGTGTCTCGTATATATTCTGTGACTTCTTTTCTATGGTTTATTGCTTTTAAACAAGACATTCATGTTGTTAAGAATAAGAAATAAAATTTACATAAGTTCAGACAGTAGCTCAATTTCTATATCATGCAACCAAGATAATTTATGAAGAAGAAAGAAAGGCCATGCAAGCACAATAATAAAAATAGGCTCAAATGCCCAAGTGTATCAAAAGTGTAGCAGGGGCACCTTGGTCCATCATCAAGTAAAACTGGGGCACGCAGGCCCAAAAGTACCAAATGTATCATAATGCATCAGAATGTATGTGGAATAAATCAGTATAAAGAAGGAGGGAATCTCTCTCTCTCTCTCTCTCTCTCTCTCTAGCAGACTCGACGGGTAGAAGGGCTGTCAAATGAGGGGCCAGCCTCGATAGAGTCAAATAGCTCATCTAAATCATCGCTACCATCATCATCGCTGCTGGAGGAAGAGACTACCCTGGGAAGACTTTGGGCTGATGAGGAACCTCTGGAACGGGCCTGGGAAGAAGTAGCATGGGTGGCACGGTCTTAACCTCGAACTGGTGCACGCAGCTATGAAAGAAAAATAATGGTAAAGACAGAGAAAAGAATATGGAAAAGAAAGAAACAGACAGTAAGAGGAAGCTGGGAGATACTCACAATCTCAACGATTGAGGGAGCAATGACAACCCTAACTGCATGGAGAGCTGCCTCCTATTGGCGGATCAAGGTCCTCATACCGCTCATCAGGAGCATGTGACGATCCTTTTATGCCTTGTCCACCTGTCAAGAAGAAGTAAGAACTGAGCAACTTGAAATAAAGAAGAGTCAAAGAAGAAAGCTGTGAAAAGGAAACAAACCTGGCCAAGATCTGCCCTGAACTCCGGGGCTGGAAGAACTAGAATAGGAATATCAAATGGATATCCTGTAATAAGAACCGTAACGGCCCACGGTACCTCCACAGTAGCTCTGGCTTCCGCAGCCCCAGCTCTTGCACCAGCAACCCCAGCTCCTGCTTTACCAACTTCTACTCTAGCAGCTCCTACCTCTGGCACATCTGCTGCCGCTGCTCCTCGTTGCCTCTCACCCTGTCCAGCCGGGGAATCCCCTGCAGCCACTAGATAAGGACCCATCGGCCCCATTAGGTGTTCTCTCACCCACGTCATATAATCTCCAATCGACTCCAGAAGGGTAGATGCCGGAACTCTAACTACCTCCGGTATAATGTCGGGGCCGCTCATAATGTCTGTTTGGCGCATAGAAGCTGGAGGAGGTACAAGAATCCTGAAGTGATCTAAACCGAGGGACTACCGGACAACTTTTTCTCCTAGATACCACTCCTGATAGAGAGGTCCCTCTAGAAGAACTTGTAGCTCAGAAGTAGCACAGCGTCCCATTAAATCCACGCTAGCCCTCTCTTCTATTCCCCGCCAAACATCCCAATGAACTTGTAGAGGAAAGAAGATATTTGGCCAGAAAATAGGAGGGAAATAGAGTAAGTGCAAGGAACAACAAGTAGTAAACAGTATAATGAATAGTACAAAGAACAGATTAGTGACAAAGCAGTGAATAGTGCAGTGAACAGAATAGATCAGTGACAGATTAGTAACAAGGCAGTAAACAGTGGACAGTACAAAGAACAGTAAAAAGTGTGGATAGTGAGAACAGTGTGATCAGTGAAAGTTGTAAATAGTAATCAGAATAAAGCAGTAGAGTAGAGAACAGGAGGTAGAAGTTTTACTTGGTCGGGGGCCAATCAGTCCAAAGACTCGCCAAATCGGTCCAAAGACTCCCCGGGCCCACCGAGCAACGCGAGGGATCACCAGAGGATCGTCATATCAGTTCGTCGAGACGTGCATCCCGAGGAACTCGTAACTCCACAACTGTAAAAGAAGATGTCAGTAGAAGAACAGGTGACAAATATATAAATGAATGAAAGTACAAAAATAAAGAGATAAGAAAATACCTCCCAAATCATCCAGTACCCTGCCACGCTTAGCTCCTACGGTATCCGTGTCACCACCTTCATAGAGTCGTAGAGGGTAGCAAAGGCAGCGCCTCCCCGGTCATATGAGGCGACCTAATCCAGGTAAAAGAGGGCTCCCAGATAGTGAAGATCAACGGTGTTCTCCTTGTTCGCAAATAAAGAGACACCAAACATCTACAGTAAAAAAGCTCGGGCGACCTACTCGTAGTGGCAGGGCTCTGTGCAATGGAAGTGACAGAAATGTTAGTAAGACCTGGTATATCGGATACACCCCTAGTCCATCTGGGTCGGAACAGTGCCCATGAAGTATGTAAGAGCCTCTACAGATCGTGGAATGTCAGGATCAAAGGGGATGGAATCGCCGCCAACCCGGATGCCGGTAAGCATGGCGAAGTCGAGCGGGGTCAAGGTCACCTCAAATGTCGTGAAATGGAACGTGTTAGTGGTTTCCCACCACCTCTCTACCAATGTTGTCATTTGAATCCTGTCATTGCTAGTCTCACCCAGCAATGATATAAACCGTACAAGTCTAGAACCGTCAATGGAAGCTCGGCTGGTGGCAGGAAGAGCGGCATACCACTCTAGCACGTCTCTAGAATTGCCAAAACCAAGAATAGATCAACCAGCCTCTGGAAGCAAAAGAGGAAGATTAGATATAATAAAATCAATCAGATCAAATGGAATACAAAAAAAAGAATGAAGGAAAGAGAGATAGCAAAACCCTAGTCATATGCAATGCATTGTCTAGGTTCTAGGCTCATGAGACGATCCCTAGGTTTTCTAAAGCCTTGGTGCGCCAGGAAAATTTAATCCTAGTCATATGCAAAGTGTTGTCTAGATCCTAGGTTCGTGATATGATCCCTAGGTTTTTTAAAGGCCTAGTGTGCCAGGAAAATCAAATTTTAGTCATATGTGAAGCGTTGTCTAGGTATTCCTAAGTCTAGACGGCGTCTTAGGTCTATCATGCCCTAGTGTGCTAAGCACCATAAGCCCTAGTCTGCCAGGTAAACCCTATTTCAAATCCTAGTCATATGCAAAGCATTGTCTAGGTATTCCTAAGTCCAGATGGCGTCTTAGGTCTATCAAGCCCTAGTGAGTTAGGCACCCTAAGCCCTAGTGCGCAAGGCAAACCCTGTTTCAAACCCTAGTCATATGCTAAGAATTTTATAAGTCTTAGGTTTGTGAGACGATCCCTAGATTATATAAGCCCTGGTGCGCTAGGCAAATCAAATTTTAGTTATATATGAAGTATTGTCTACATATTCCTAAGTCCAAACAGCTTCTTAGGTCTATCAAGCCTTAGTGAGCTAGGCTCCCTAATCCCTGGTGCGTTTGGTAAATCCTATTTCAAATCCTAATCATAAGCGAAGCGTTGTCTAGGTCCTATGTTCATGAGACGATCCTTAAGTTTTCTAAAGCCCTATTGCGCCAGGAAAATCAAATCCTAGTCATATGCAAAGCATTGTCTACGTATTCCTAAGTCCAGGTGGTGTCTTAGGTCTATCAAGCCCTAGTGAGCTAGCCACGTTAAGCCATGGTGTGCCGAGCAAACCGTGTTTCAAACCCTAGTCATATATAAAGCGTTTTCTAGGTCCTAGGTTTGTGAGACGATCCCTAGGTTTTCTAAGCCCTGGTGCACTAAGAAAACCAAATCCTAGTCATATATGAAGCATTATCTAGTTATTCCTAAGTCCAAACGGCGTCTTAGGTCTATCACGTCCTAGTGAGCTAGGCATCCTAAGCCCTGGTGCGCTAGGCAAACCCTGTTTCAAACCCTAATCATATGCGAAGCGTTATCTAGTCCTAGGCTCGTGAGATGATCCCTAGGTTTGTTTTAGAGCCTTGCACCTCTTGCACCTTAAGCCCTATTCATTAGGCATCCTATGTTTTAAAACCTGGTACACAAGGAATCCTATGTTTTAAGCCTTGCCTCCCAGGCATTTGTGTTCTAAACCCTATCACTAGTTGTTTTCTTCGAAAACTCCACTTGCTCAGGTATTCTGTTAGATCCATAGTCCAATGTCATAGCCTGATGTTCAGGTCCACTAGTTCTGAATATTAATGGCGTGGTTGTGAATTGCATTTATGTCCAGGTCCCGTTTGTTATTAAGGTTTATTAAATTGATTATGTTATTACATTTTAACTGGGGCAATTTGTTATGAGTTCTTTCAAATCACATACATCATGTACAAGTAATAGGGGATCCTAGACATGCATCTATGTTCGAATATAAAGCTACAAAGCATGCTGCAACATCCTGAATTGAAAATGAAGAAAGTGGACCTACCACGTGATTCTGACGAGAAAGGTGAACGTGCGGCTCGCGGAGAAGAAGGTCAGGAGTGACGTCAGCAATCGGAGGCTTGTACCTCCTCATCCTGCTCGCCCTTAGATAGTGGGGCGCAGGTGCATAATGACGTGGGTTAAAAGGTGCTGGAATTCCCTCACCAGCATGGGGGTCTAGGAAACCCGTTATCTCAGCCTCAACAGCTGCTTGATCCGCCGCCACCTGATCTGCTGCTGCCTGCGCTGCAGTTGTGCTCGTGCTGTCGCCTCGTGATCCTCGGCAGCTCAAAGTATGGACTTCTCAACCTCGGTCGCCAGAATATCTATCGGTCCCCTAGCAGTAGAGGGCTAAGGGTCAGAAGTCCCACTCGTAGGAACATTGGAGCCGGCACCTCTAATAGCGCCAAGGGAAGTGCTGTCAGAAGCATAGGGTCCCCGCCGAGCTCCAAAGATGTCATCACCATGTCCGTGGCCTGCTATGAGGATGAGAAAGCCTAAAAAGCTAAAGATGTCTTGAAAGCCTTGAATATCTTGGGAAATCGAGAGAGTTTAAGAGGAAGTGGAAGGTAAAAGAGAGAAAGAGAGAAAGAGAGAGAGAGAGAGAGGGCGTGCAAGTGAGACTGCCTCACGCCGTCTGGTGAACTTTTATGGCCCATGAATGTTGCGATTGCAGCATTTGATGTTGATGACCGTAACCTTTGGTTTCAAAGATGCTCACTACTGCAACCTGCTCCAACGGTCACATCACGACCTAGATCTTCGAACCATGCGACCGCAAGGTTCCTTTGTTGCGGGTGCACGTGTTTTGTAATAATTGTGTTTTGGGGTTTATGTTAGCTCTTAAGGGTGTGTTTGGGTGCTTTTTTGGGATTTAGATTTAATTTTAAAATCTTGACTTGACTTTTTAATTATTTTTATCCCGTTCTCGTCTCGAATTTTTAGGTCTTAACTCGACCTATTAATTTGTAGTTCTCTCTTGATAAATTTAATTTAAAGTCTTGACTCGACTTTTTAATTTTTTTTATCCTGTGTTCGTATTGAATTTTTAGATCTTTACTCGACCTATTAATTTGTTGCTTTCTCCCTATAAATTTAATTTTAAAGTCTTGACTCGATTTTGCAATTATTTTTATTCCATTCTTGTCCTAAATTTTTAGGTATTGACTCGACCTATTAATTTGTGATTTTCTCCTGATAAAATTAATTTTAAAATCTTGACTAGACTTTTTAATTATTTTTATTCCGTTCTCGTCCTGAATTTCTAGGTCTTAACTCGCCCTATTAATTTGTGATTTTCTCCCACTCAAAATAGTTTTAAAATCTTAACTCGAATTTTTAAATTATTTTTATCCCGTTATCGATCTGAATTTGTAGGTTTTGACTCAATCTATTAATTCGTGTTACTCTCTCGTTTAAAGATAATTTTTGTAGTCTTGACTCAATCCTTTTGATTATTTTTTTTAACCCTAGCCAAGTTCTTAAATCTTGACTTGATGTTTGAAATGTTGTTTCTTCGTGCTCCTTTAGGTCATGACTCTACCTTTAGGGTTTCTTTTATATCATGTTAGTGTCTGCATCATGTTTTGCATCGTTCGCATTTGTCCTGAAACTACGTTTTGGTCTGATCCGTAACAAAGGGGTACGTAGGCAGCTTGATGCAAGTTCGAGTACGGCCACCATTATGTGAATGCTTGTGTGTTTTGTAGTCTAAGATTGATGGTTCGACCAAATGGATGTTGTCTCTAGATCTTTGACATAACTCGCATGACGCGTTGTTGAGTAAGTTATGTTAAAGAGGGGCAACTGTAGACACCCTGATTTGATACCGTCGAATCTTAGGCTTATCCGGGTGAGTCCGATGAGGAAAACCAATTGAGATGATGTCTCTAACCGATCACTGGAAAGCAATCTAAATCCGGTACTTCGTGAAATCAAACCACAAGATCACATTTCTTGAACCTTGAGGCCGCAACCTTCAAACCTCGCGACCCAGTTGTCCACTGGCCCAAGTAATTACACTTACAACCTTTGAAGGTGGCGACCACAATCTTTTTGAGCCCAATCTAAGCTTTGAACATGGCAGCACCACATTGATTGGCATATTATATAAAAATGTACCTTTGGTATGATTTTGGGAGGACACTTTTGGCTAACGTCAATATACTGCTGCTCTATCAAATATAATTTAAGTACATCAACACTCTGTTGAACTCCTAATTCACACCCCAATCCATACTACTACTCGATCTTGACTCAAATATTGGAATTGGACTACTTCTTGAGGATGGGGCTGATGATTCTACATTCTACGACTTGAGGACTCCTCTGGATTGTTGCGTTTCAGGTATTCTGTTGGAATTTCGACATTTCTCTCCTCACATTTTCTACCCTCGTGAGGAAGTCGGGTTTTGAATTTGAATTTCAGTTTTTGAATTGTATGATTATTCTTTAGTTTTTCCATCATTAGGTTTAATTGTCCTATCCATGCATTTGATCGTCGATTTTGAGTCGTGAATTTCAATTTTCAAATTGCATGCATCCTCTTTAGTTTTGTTATCATTAGGTTTAATTACCTTGTCCATGTATTTGATTATCAATTTTGAGTTGTTAAATCGCGTGCATGCTTAATTTTAGAAAATTTAGTTAACTTTTATTACAACTCGGTTCAAATAGTCTCAATTGCGATTCTATTTATACTACACACTAGCACCTAGTACACTGTTCTATTAAAATTTAGCAACATACTGCCTACAAACCATGCGGTTGCAGCAATCAAAGTTATGGTCGTTTGGGCACTAACATCCTCACGGTCACAACAATCAATGTTGCGCCCGTGCACTTGCATCTCATTTGCTTTACGACTGCAACATTTATATGTTTCGATCGTAAGCTTTCTTTATTCCCAGTAGCTTAATTCTGTTTTGTTATCCTGACTTTGTTGTTATAATATTCTGTATGATGTCCATTATGCTATTTTTAGTGTCAATCAGCATGGCTGAGGTTCAAAACTCTTAGAATTTCTTTATTTTAGTTTAGAATCATGTTATGCTTACATAGTGTTATGATTAAGGCTTGTTAGTTTAGATTAATCAATAGCGTCTTATAATTATCGTATGCAGTTTGTGCCATGTATCCTTTAGTTAGACTTTGCATGCTTAGGATTTAGGGTCCCTTTTACATTTGGTTGTCGTTTTGGTATGTTGATATGCTAGATTATGTATTTTTACTATTTGATTTTCGATGTTCTCTCTTTGCCCCAATTTTCTGTATTTAGTGCATTTGAGAAATATAATTAAAGAACCAATGATGAAAGAGCCAACTTCACGGTTAAACGAAAGGGGTTCCTAATATCTTCCCTGATTCGTACCTTAACCCTTGAACCCTTGTTTTCTCTGATTAAATATTTTAAAGATTAGTGGCTCATTTTTGTTTTTATTGATTTTTCTCCAAAATCAAGTGGCGACTCTATTTTTCTCAAAAAGAGTTTTTAAAATTTTCTTAGTTTTCAAGGTGTTACAAAGCTTTCAAAATAACTCTTGAATTTCTCATTTTTTATCCAAAACCAAAATTTTGGTGCCACAACAAGGGACCAAATCCCTACAACCTCCCCCACTTAGGAAATTTTGTCCTCGAAATCGGACATGCATCAAGAAATAAACAACTCGAGGTACTTCTCACGAACTTTCGACTCTCGCTCCCAAGTAGCTTCCTCAGCCCCATGGTGAAGCCGTAAGACCTTTACATATGCAATGGTCCTTCCTCGCAGGACTTGTTCTTTGGTGTCAAAAATCCTCACTGATCTCTCATCATAGGTGATGTCGTTCTTTACTCTCAACTCTGTCTAATCTAAGATATGAGATGAGTCCAGCTCATACTTGCGTGACATGAATACATGGAAAACGTTATGCACAGAGGCTAGCTATGGTAGCAAGGCAAGGTGATAGGCCACCTCCCCAATTCTATCAAAGATCTCAAACGGCCCGATGAAACGTGGCGATAGCTTACCACTCTTCCCAAATCTCACCAAACCCGTTTGTGGCGAGACCTTTAGGAACACATGGTCTCCCACTTCAAATGTCAACGGTCTTCTCCTCTTATCTACATAGCTCTTCTGATGAGTCTGCGTGGTCAATAAACATTTACGAATTGCGACGACCTTCTTCATGGTCTCACGTACAAGCTTGGGCCCTAACACTGTTGTCTCCCCAATGTCGGCCCAACAAACGGGTGACTTACAACATCTACTATACAATGCCTTGTAAGGCATCATCTCAATGCTTGACTAGTAACTGTTATTGTAGGCAAACTCCACCAACAACAAATGGTCTTTTCATAACCCACAAAAGTCTAGAACACACGCTCTCAACATATCTTTGAGTATCTGAATGGTACGCTCCAACTAGCCATCGAAAGCAGTACTAAGAAGTAGACTCGTCGCCATGGTTGACTGTAAACTCTGCCAAAAGCGTGAATTGAAGCGGGAATCTCGGTCTGAGACGATAGAAACTGGTATCCCGCAGAGTCTGATAATCTCACTCACATAAAACTTACTAAGCTTATAAACAGAATCTGTCATGCCGATATGATGGGAGTGCATGAACTTGGTCAATCTGTCCACCAAAACCCAAACGGCATCACGCTTCTTTAGTGACTTAGAAAGTTTCGATACAAAGTCCATGGTAATATTCTCTTATTTCCATTCAGACACCGGTAATGGCTGCAACATACCCGCCAGCCTCTTATGTTCGACTTTTACTTGTTGGCAAGTAAGGCAACATGAGACAAAAAGAGCAACATCCTTCTTCATGCCTTGCCACCAAAACTATCTACATACGTCATGATACATCTTGGTGCCACTCGGATGTACCACAAGCCGAGAGTAATGGAACTCACAAAACATGTCATTACGACATGATTTCGGCATAAAGATCTTCCCTGTAAACCTCAAACTTTGGTCAAAGTGGATAGTCCACTCTCTCATGGAAACGTGTGCTAACGAACTCAATGACTTTCGGCTGAGGGTATCGGCCACCATGTTGGCCTTGTCCAGATGATATTGCAAATCAAAATCATAATCTCCCAAAAACTCCATCCACCTCCTCTAACACAAATTCAAGTTCTTTTGCGAAAACAGATACTTTAACTCTTATGGTCTGAGAATACCTCAAAGCGTTCTCCACACAAATAATGCCTCCAAGTCTTTAGAGCAAAGACCACTGTCGCGAGCACCAAGTCATGTGTAGGATAGTTCTTCTCATAAACCTTTAATTGCCTCAACCCATAAGCAAACCACCTTGCCTTCCTGCTTCAACACAGAACCTAGCTCCTCATGTGATGCATCATAATACACAGCGTAGCCAAGCCCTCTCTCTAGTACGATCAGAATAGGTGCACTAGTCAGTCTCTCCTTCAAAGTCTGAAAGGCGAACTCGCAATCGTCGGTCCACACGAACTTGAATCCCTTTTACGTAAGGTGCGTCATAGGTGCTGCTAGTCTAGAGAAATCTCTCACGAATCGCCGATAGTAACCTGCCAAGCTCAAGAAACTCTGAATCTCAAACACGTTCTTTAGCTTCTCCCAACTCATCACCGCTTCTATCTTGGAGGAGTCCACCGCCACTCCATCTCCTGGCACTACATGCCCTAAGAACTTTACCTCGGGCAACTAGAACTCACACTTATCATATTTTGAGTATAACAGATTCTCTTGCAACAACTGCAAAGCAATCTGAAGGTGCTCCTCATGCTCCTCCTCAAATGGTGAATAAATAAGGATGTCTTCCACAAACAATACCACACACCTATCGAGGTACAGGTGAAAGTTGCGATTCATAAGATCCATGAATGTTGCTAGTGTGTTAGTCAGTCCAAATGGCATGACTAGAAACTCAAAGTGCCCATATCAGGTGCAAAAAGCCATTTTTGAGGTATCCTCCTCCTTGACCCTCAACTGATGGTAGCCCGATCTCAATTCGATCATCGAAAAAGAACATAAGCCCTTCAATTGGGCAAACAAATCGTCATTACGGGGCATAAGGTACTTGCTTTTAACTGTCACATGATTTACTTGGCGGTAATCGATACAAAGGCGAAAGGATCGATCCCAATTCTTCGCAAACAACACCGGAGCTCCCCAAGAAGATACGCTAGGGTGAATAAAATCCTTGTCCAACAACTCCTTGACCTGCACCTTCTACTCTAGCAACTCGGTCGGTGCAAAATGATACGAAGTCATAGAAATGGGGGTGGTCCCCAGAATGAGGTCTATGGAAAGCTTAACTTCCCGCCGTGGCAAAAGCTCATACAGATCATCAGGGAAAACGTCCAGAAACTCGCAAACCACAAGAGGAAACTCCCCACGAATAGAACCGGTCTCACTCATAGACAAGGCTGAGAAAAAAAGGCTAAGACTGCATCGATCCACTGAATGAAGAGATCTAGGCACTAAATCGTTGTCCTGGCTGCCCACAAAATAAAAGGAATCTCCCTTCAACGTACAAACAAACACTCGACGTCGGTTGTAATCGATAAAGGCGCAAAAGCTAATCAACTAATCCACCCCTTGGATGATATCGAGCGGGGCCATATCGAGATGGCAGTTGGCGACCTCCATCTCACAGGCTCTACACACGTGCCTCAACACAACAACCCCACCAATCGGCGTCTCTGTGCATAACACGCTACTTAACACATCTACCTCTAACCCAAATGCAGATGCAAATGCGAATGACATGAATGAATGCGATGCTTTCGCATCTATAAGAACACTAGCCCAAGAACGATACACTAGGAAGGTACCTCAAATGATCAACGGGTTGGTTGCGGCATCTAGCAAGATAGATGCCACTGAAGAGCTGGGTTCCACGAGGGCGTACACTCATCCCTGGTTCTACCCACTGTTCTCCCTAGTCCCCGGCTGCCAACTATCTGCATCCTTAACATATTATCTCTCGATGTTCAGAACGCCCTAATGAACCCATAGATGGTATAAGTGCTAACCGTGGCTACGGCTGAGATCCCATGGGATAAGAACTCGATCCCCCTAATTTTTTTCCTCTTTACTTGCCGCACCTCAAACTGTGCACCAGAAGCTCCCGGTTACTCACAAGGAGGAACAGGGATTATACCTGCATGATCCTTCTAGTTTGATCACATTTCAGCACTTGAACTTGAATCTAAATATCAACACGACAAGCAAGCAATCTCGTCTCTAACTTAGATCTTCTACCGTATTCCTGAATGCCGAAACACGAACTAAATGTGGGTTTAGATCATTCGTGTTCCAAGCCCTTATATGGCTGCCTCTCATTTTCTCTAGTTCTCATAATAGGTGGAAACCCTAAGAGACTAAATAATATGAATCACACATGTACAGTCGGCCAGAGTTATAATAGCATATGTATAGATTACGACAGTGACCTAAAGAGTAAATAAGAGACGGACTTCTAATATAATTAGAAAAATCCACTTCAACCCAAAAGCAATTTTCTAAAAAAATAAATTACAATTTATACCACTAAAAATCGTAATTGCACTCCTGACCTTATTGCCAAAATCGTACTTTCGAGCTCCTGTTATTAAATACTTATTATCCTCCCCATGTTAAGATTACAAATACCCGTCGATTAAATTAAATTACTAACAATTATATTTAATCGTCCTCTTCCATAATTCTTAAGGCATTCTGCTTAAGTTATTTGATATGTCGGATTATAAAATTCACCTGTAGGGTATGATATAATCAAAACTTATAAGCTTCTTTAAGGGGTATCATCAATCCCTATTTGGGATTTAGATTCTGTCAATAATTAATATCTACCATATAAGTAATGTCGATATTCAACTCACCAGGATTATAGACCCGTAAAAGATCGTACCCTTTAATGAATCAAGTAATGAACATTAAATATACGTATTTAATAATTATTTTAGGATTAATAGCATAAGCAGTCATAATAACCATAAGGTGTAAATTAATTTATATAATTAGTATAAAATTAATTATCCAAACGTAGTCATGTTCAATACACATAAAGTGTACTAACACAAAGTGTATGCTTCTCCCTCTAGCGTGCAAACAAACACTCGGCATTGGTTGCAATCGATAAAGGCCCAAAAGCTAATCAACTAATCCATCCCTTGGATGATATCGAGCAGGGACATATCGAGATGGCAGTTGGCGACCTCCATCTCACAGGCTCTACACACGTGCCTCAACACAACAACCCCACCAATCGGCGTCTCTATGCATGACACGCTACCCAACACATCTACCTCTAACCCCAATGCAGATGCAAATGCGGATGAGATGAATGAATGCGATACTTTCGCGTCTACAAGAACACTGGCCCAAGAATGATACGCTAGGAAGGTACCTTGAATGATCGACGGGTTGGTTGCGGCATCTGGCAAGATAGATGCCACTGAAGAGCTGGGTTCCACGAGGACGTACACTTATCCCTGGTTCTACCCACTATTCTCCCTAGTCCCCGGCTGCCTACTATCTGCATCCTTAACATACTATCTCTCGATGTTCGGAACGCCCTAATGAACCCATAGATGGTGCAGGTGCTGACCGTGGCTGTGGCTGAGATCCCATGGGATAAGAACTCAATCCCCCTAATTTTTTTCCTCTTTACTTGGCGCACCTCAGACTGTGCACCAGAAGCTCCCTGATGTGACTTGCTTTCCCTAATCTTGCGACTCTCTACTATTGCATTCTCCACCTGGATAGCGGCCTTTAAGATCTCGCTGAAGACCCGAAACCCCAACGCCGCAATTCTATTTTTGATTGAGGGCTGAAGACCCCTTTCAAATCACTTGGTGCGTAACTCCTCCGTTGCCACCATCTCAGGTGCAAAGGGCGATAAATTTGCAAACTTGGCCTCATACTGGACCACAGGCAGATTACCCTAAATGAGGGAAAGAAACTCCTGCAGTAGGTGTCCCTCAACGAACCTGAAAAGTACTTCTCCAAAAAAATCCTAGTAAAAGCAGTCTACGTGCCATCTACAGTCGTTTTGGCAAACTGCCACCATTCCCTAGTGTCATGCTAAAGTTGAACGCCGCCAACTTCACCCTTAGCTCATCCTTCATGATCTCTAAGGTATCGAAGATCGTCATGGTTACCTCTAACCACTCGGTAGCCTTATTAGGATTCGGCTCCCAGAAAAGGTGGGAGGATCCAACTGCCAGAACTCTCTCGTAGCAATAGTAGCCCTTGGCTCGGGAGTTCTTGCTCCTTTCCTAACCGTCTCTGCTAACGCTCTCATGGTCGTGAGCATCTTCTAGATCACATCTATTCTGCCCATATATTCCTTCAGGGCATGCACATTCCCTTCTTTTGGAACTTGGGCATAAGTGCAACCTCGATCGCGACCCCGGCCTCTACCTCATCTCGATAATATCACTCTATATAAGAAAAATAAATAAAAAGAAGATATCAACAACAAGGTTTAAACCCACTTATCTCTCACGGATAACACCGTCCCCTAAAAGGACACCACATAGCACATTTAATCGCGTTAACACACCTTATACAACACTTAACGAGTAGAACTAATCGGAATGGCACATCAATTTGAATACCTCATTTGGATTTCTAGTTAGAACGGACGTCGGTCAAACGCCTTTCTAACTCGAACCTCAAACTAATAGACCGGTCGCCCAAGGGTAAGATATGGCATCCCAAAAGTTCAACCTCCATACCCAAATACCACATAGTATGTAGATGTCAAGTTATGTCCAAAATATCTCATGCAAACACGCCAGTACATAAATGTCACACATCATTGCAAGCTCTCACATAATGGATCAACCACTCCCATGGCTCTTAGGTATTCGAACCTAGAGTTCTGATACCAATCTGTCACGCCCTTAACTCCGAGGCATATGACCAAACCCCAAAAAACCCCACAAGCAACAGAAGTTTTCATGAAAAGAGTTTTATGGCTCAAAACACCTTGAAGTCTCGTTTAATAAACCTTTTTTAAGAAGGTGCCAAACCCCACGAGAAAAGATTTCGTGAACTAAAAGCAGTGAGAAAGTGCTCCAGCAGGTAGACCGCTCGATCGGTCTTCAACATGCTGCAACAACCAAAAGTAGTGTATGACCACTCGATAGACCGATAGATCGGTCTATCGAGCGATCCAACACTGGACGCTTTTTCAAACCATGTTTTTGCCACACCAACTTCCCACACTTCAACCCTACCTCCAAGCCATCCTTCCCGAGGGATCCACATACAAACCACAAAAGAAAAGATAAAGAAAATATTTTCACCCATCTCCAAACGCCAATAGCCCAACGATTCCATACATAGAATATTGCATAAAAAAAGATGAACCCAACACAATGCTCGATAACCTCGTATGCAAACAATTCATGAGTATGTGCGACCTTACGGCCTTACAAAATGGTTTTCAACTAACCAAAGTATCAAATAATTGTTTCAAAAGAATTACATCTACAAGATATACATTTCTTAAAGATTTTTCTATATGTATGTAATTCTATCTAAAAAACTCAAACACGGTCTTGAGGCTAAGCTCCTCAATCAACTACCTTCTTTCCATTATCACCTAAAATGTTTTAAATAACATGAGTTGATGCTCGTAAGAAATAGAATAAATATAAGCACATGCATGATATGCGATGATGATCATATGAATGCACAACATGTTTAAACTCAAAACCAACTCCGCCTTTCAAATAAATTCTCATTCACATAACCGATTTCTTTTCTTCACCCAAAACCATCACACGCAATAATTAACTCATTAATCCCGTCACTTCAACCCAACATGGTTACTAACTTCCAAATTCAATTAATTTCTCACGATACAACATTATCAAGGTTTTCCAAGCTCTCATTCATCATTTACATCATGTGATTCACCAACCTAATTTCATTTATTGATTTAATTAAATATTAAAGTTGGATAGCGTCTACAGATTGAGACGTATTTATCACCACTGAGCCACGCGAGACCCAATGAATAAATACACATTTTATAGTCTGACACGGAGAGCACATATTTTTGGTTTCTCTCGAAAACATTAATAGGTGGGCCACCCAAGAGCACGCTTTTATGGAGATTAATCCAAAAGAAAAGCGTACCTTACATTACGCAGGTTTCTGGTATTTTACTAAGGGACAACTTGTGCCTAAACTTAATTATTCATTGAGGTTGATGAAAATATTCTGAAAGGAAAATTGAGTGTACAAAAGTACAATGAATTGGTGAGTGACAAAAATATAGAAATCTATGGGAAAAAATGAAAAAAAAAAAAGAAGCTTTGAGACTGATGAATGTGAGAGTGGATTAAAGATTATGGGATGTGAGTAATGCCTACATGATAACTTGTTCCAGGACATTATACACTCAATCCTAGTTTAGATACATGTTATTCTTACCCAAAGTTATAACAAAAAGTGAAGACCTATTTGATCCTATGTGAGACATAATATGATGCATGGAAATAATTGATTGAAAAGGATAAATAAGACTTGCATGAAGTTTTCTCAATACTTGGCATTCTAATCACGAGATTATTAGTCATTTTTGAATTCAACGTTCTTTTCGAGTCATAAAGTATGCAGGCACACTTTTTGATTTATTCATACATTATTTCTGCTGCATGCTATATAAATGCACATAAATTAGCATGTTTTTCAAGTGATTTATTGTGAGTGGATACCAAGTGAGGATTGAAGTGGAGACATAGTTTTGATAGAATTTCGCACTTCAGGTATTCAGAGGCATATGACTAACCAAGATGGCCGAGTTTTCACGTACACGTCAGGTCTAATTTTGTTTGTGAAAATAGTAGTTAATGGAGATGATGTATGAATTCAATGTCGAGGGTAGTAACTTCATAGTTGGTCTTTTTAAATTTCTCAACATTTGTGTGGAGATTCTGCGAAATACACTATGTTAAGTCTCAAAATTGTATTTAATCAATTGTTTTGTAGTGTTTTTGTTTACAGTATCATAAGAGATGGCATGAAGGAGAAAAAGATGTAAAACGGGGCCAAAAAGGACAAAAAGGGAAAAAGGAAATTTCAAAGCAGGATCGTCCGGACAAAATTTACAGCATCCGAACAGAAGTAGTCCAGTAAGAAAACCATCAGGACGGGAATACCCAACGTCCGGACGAACCTTCACCCGAGAGAAAATCGTCCAGATGGAATTATGCTACGTCTGAACGAAAATATCATTGGACCTAAAGCATCTGGACGGAATTAGTTTCGTCCGGATGAAATTGGGCAATTGAGTCCAACTACAACACTGCAACCTGGGGCGTGGATAACCATTATATATAGTTGGCCTAGGGCAACTGAATCAATCATTCTGAAATCACGAGAGACAGCTACGAAGACCAAATAGAAGCCAATCTAGAAGGCTCTGGAAGTGACGGGAAGTCGAAGACGGAGGTCGAAGAACCAGTTCTTCTTCAACTTTTCATGGAGTCAAGCCGTAACATGAGTGGCTAAGCTTTTTCGTTCCTAATGGATGATGAATCCCTAGTTCGGTACTTTATAATTAGTTTAGACTGTTTGTTTCATTTTTATTTTAAATTCAATTCGTTGTGTGATTTTGAGACGTTAACTTCTAATCATCGGGTTTTTAATTCCATTATTTAGTTTTCATTTTTATTTTCTGTGATTGCATAAATGAGATCATCCAACTGTTATTTTTGCTTCTCGAGATTCGAACGTGAGATATTTCATACTTCGATATGATGGGTTGTGCTTCAGGCGATCCATGCCAGAATTTTAAATAAAATATGCCGGATTTGGATTCGAGTTTATTCTCTTGAAAAATCATTATCGATATTGTAGTCGCGATAGGATTGAGTTGAACCATTTAAAAATAAACTAGAGTTTAAATGAAACTAAAATTACTAGCTAGAGAGAATTTAAATCCTTAGAAATTTCTCTTCAACTCTAACTCTTATTTCATATTCACTAGCTATTTAGTTTAATTAAAACTAGTTTTCAAATCAAACACTTTTTCTAATAAAGAAAATCGGCGATAAAATATTTTAATAAATAAATCATAATCGCATTAAATTTTTAAGGTCGATATTCGTACTTTAGCCACTATCTTACGAATAAGTCGTTAAATTAAAATTTTAAATAATTAATTTTTATACTATACAATATGTAAATAATTTGCTAGTTGCATTTATAAATCAAAATAATAAAATAAATGATTTAGGCGTAGACAAATCAAATTCAAGAAATCCAAGTCATTTAGGAAACTTGTATTGAAGTCTTTCCGATGAACTTTTTGGTGAGTCCGTACTCAAAACAATTACTCAATCAAATAACTGACTTTGAAAAAATGTAACAAATCAAAAACTTCTATGCATTGGGAGAATACTCAAACTCCCAGATATTCTCGTACGATTCTTGTTCACACATAATTTTAGGCATTGGTTTCACTTTAGCATGATGTTACTTATAGTATGAAGTGACTTATTAGGCCTTGTTTGTTTTTCCATATATCTAATTTAGGATTTGTTTGTTATGTCTAAAAAATTTGACTTTTAAGATATTTAATTTTTTTTTTTTAAAAGGAACAAAAAAAGTTGAGAGAGATAATTTTTTATAGTAGTTTTTTTGATTTTTTTCTTTTTTTTTTGTTAAAATGTCTAATATATTTTTATTTTTTATTTTTAAGTTGTAATGTTTGGATATTGACACGATATTTTTTTATTTTTGTGAGGAGGTTTAAAAAGTTGAAGGTATTATAGTAATTTTAGTTTTAAAAAAAGTTAGTGTTTGAAATATGTATAGATTTTTTTTCTTGAATTAAGAAATTAAAAAAAAATTAGTTAATTTTTTTAGAAAACGAAACACTATAACTTAAAAGGTGGTTTTTTTTGCAAAAATACAAAGTGTTTTTTTTTTTTTTTTGGAGAAACCAAAGAGGGGCTTATATTTAACTTAGAATTGAAGTATTATTTAAGGCAATGATGCCGTTTGGGCTATTTTGTATGAAATTTTTTATTTTTATCTTTTTTAGGTTTTTCATATTTTTTATTTTTTATTTTTTACTTTTTCGAACGGACGAAAAAAATTGAAAAAAATAAAAAAAAATTAATCAATAAATTTAAAAATAAAAAATTAATAAGCAATTGGTGTAGACTGGTTTGGTACGCATCAAAATCAATGCCCTTTCAAGACTTTTTGAACACTGCTTTTTGAATTTTTGACTTTTGAATTCAAAACTCCAAACATGCACCTTTTGCATTATCTACTGAACTAGTCGCCGCTTTTACATGTACCCGAATTTCGCCTCGGTTATTTCGGACTTATAAAAGTCGGTTTATTATTTTGGCTTAAATTAGTAAAAAAAAGTAGGATCAATTTATTTGACCATACATTTTTATTTTTTTATTACATTTTAGTATTTTAGTCATTTATTTTATAATTCAAATATTTTTATATATTTTTAAAAAGTATATAACTTTTATTATACACATGTATTTTTTATAAGAATTATAGTTTTAAAACTACTCTTCAAGATCTATTATCCTATTGTTTAAAGTTGTAACAAAAATCACATTGAGGTGATAAAAAGATGATAGAATCGGTAAATTAGTTCAAATCGATTCAAACTATATAATTTGATTTTGGTTAGATTGTTATGTTGATGTTTTGATATCGGTTTGCATTGAAAAAATAATATTTGAATTATTTTATATGCAGGGAAAGGAAAATAACATTAGTTATTGATTATTTTAAGTCTAGGCGATTGCAAGCAAGTACACAAATTAGAGGCTTGCGAATTTTTGCTTGGAAAATCCTAACTCGAATAAAAATTATAGGACTAATCCAAGTATAAGTAATCAAGAATTAAAAGTCGAACAATTACAAGACACACACTTACAGATTTTGATCGAATCCTCAATTCAAGCGTCTTAAATTATTTTGCTGAATCTACGTATACCATTCTCTATATGATCACTACAACAACGAATCCTTGTAACTTCACAAGTATCGAATTATCAATACTTCACACTGGTAAAATCCTTTATTAGTAAACTAAGAAATCCATCTAAGTCGAATACAAATGTTTTAGTCTTTTGGGACGCGACAGACACTTCAAAATATATATAAAGGTTCTGGATTTATGAGTTTCTAAAATATATTTCGAGTTTGGGGTATACCGCTTCATATAGGCATATAAACCCAATAGTATGAGTTTCAACAAAACTAAAATTGTCAGGGATTCGCTCGAGAGAACCTAGGACCGCTCGAGCGGTGATACAGTCGATTGTGTTCTGTCAGAACTGATTTTGCATGAACCTACTTCAATCATTTGTACCTCGAGTTTCTTATGTTGTACTTTAATCTTTGACTCGAATACGATTCTAATCAAGGACTCATAGTCCTTCTAAGATTCTGTGAGACCCGGTTCTTTTTCTCTTTCGTTATCTATATATATATTTGATGTGTTAGGTTTTGTTTCATCGTTTTAGAACAACATGTTATATATGCTTTACGTATGTGTTTTATGCTTGTTCGGGTTTGGGATGGCTGGTTTCGTTTTGGGGTTATGAACCGTTTTGAAGTTTTTCCATCGGATAGACACTGGAGAAATTTCATGTGTTGGCAGTAACTTTTCAGTCGACTTTAGCCTGCCTTGTGGAGGTCTCTCGGGTGTCTACGGCAATCCAATCGGTCTCGTGATGAAGAGAAGTCTTTTCCGATCTTCCACTAAGAAAGGTATCGTCACGACAACTAAATTTGTCCGGTAAACTACTCGGGGCTCCCCATGGTTTAGTAAAAGGGGGGGCTTGTTTGGTGGTTCAGTCGACTGAGGTTGGATGTTTAGTCGACTAACTTGTGGTGGTGGTGAGTTTTTGGGTTTTCTAGTAGTTTTTTAGTCGACTGCTTTGGTGGGTTCAATCGATTGACTTCTTTTGCGGAGCTAAGCCTATAAATATCAACTTTATGTTAGATATTTTCAAAAACCTAATTTCTTGAGTAAGTTTCTTTTTTCTTCACCTTCTCTCTAGCTTTTTGTTGGGCTCATGCTTGGTTTTTAACGATCGGGTAGTAGATCCTTGCTTTTCTCGCCGAGGACTTTGCATCTATTTGAACATAATCTAGTTTTGACGAAGTTCGATTTTTGAGAAGTCAAATTTTTGACTTAATGAGGTAGGATCCTAAACTCTCAAGTCTTAAAAATGGTGCTACGTGGAATATTATGCGTTCTTACCGTTTTAAACTGCATAAAAGGTTATTTTGGGTGTTTAATCCCTATTTGGTTGGATAAAATGGCTTTTAAAATGTTTTTACGGTTTATTCCATGTTGTTGGACGTGTGGAGGTTCATAATTTTTAAATAGGTGGTTTGAAAACAGAGGGATTTGTGGAAGGTCTTAAAAACTGTATTTTGGAGGTTTGGAGCGAATCCTTGGGGTTGAGCTTGAATTTTTAAATGTTCGGTTGAGATGTGGGTTTATCTAGATGGTTATGTGAATGAAACGATGGCATGCATGTAGATATTTAGTACATGACTATGTGCGCACTTATATCTATTGAATTATATAAAAAATTGCATATTATTGCAAGTAATTGTCCCGCGGTGAAATATCGCTAAGAATTGCATATTATGGCAAATGATTGTCCCGCGGTGAAAGACCGCAAACAACTTGATGATTGGGTTAGTATTATCCCACGGTGAAAAACCGTGAAAGAGTACGACATGCATATATACTTGTTATAAATGCATTCTATATTATCGAACATTTATAGATGTCGAGAGACGAAGAGAAAACTTGTGGTTTTTGAGAAGCAAAACCGTTCTTTATTTTTAGGCTCGTATGAGTCGAAATATTCATATTATTCGTATTAGCATGTTTTGCTTTTAAATTTATGCTAATCTGTTTTCTATTGAATTTCAGCTCACGGTGTGAGATTTGTGAAAACCTTTTTCAGGTAATAGAGATCATGGGTGTTGATCAAGTGGAGCCCCAGAGGCGGAAGACTTTTGTTTAAAGTTTTCTTTTGTTTTGTTTTGTTATGGAATCATATACTCTCACATGTATTGCTTGTTCATAGAAGCGTGTTTTGTAAGCCTTGAGATGATATACTATGCATGCATGGAATAGAATGTATATTGTTTGGATAGAAGAACCTTGGGTAACCTTTTTTTATTCCAAATGGTGTATTTTGGTTTTGGTTAAGTTTTTTACAAATAAAACCTTGTTTTACAAAAATGTGGTTTGGTGGACTTTTTACGTGATCTTGGGTGGGTTTTGGAGCGTGACAAATTCACAACTCAATTAAGAGACCTAAACAAACTAAGAAACCCAAATAATTTAGGAATCCTAAGATAATCCAACCACAAAACTTCAAAATACACTAGGAGTTTTACAATTAATAAACCACCCGAGTTACCATATTAGAACAAAGGAATATAATTATAATTACATAAGATTTTAATTCCTATTAATCCCCCCTTGACAATTCTAGGTAAATAGAAAACTCTAAACTATATAAACTTACAACAAAACTCATTATCTATAAAATCTTCCAAAAATCTTCACGCAATCATAATTCAAACAAACTTTTTTGCAATCATTATTCAACCAAACTTCTTCTTCTTCTTCTCACCAAACAAAAACATTGACCATATCTCCAAAAACATTAAATAGAAATTAGAAATCATTAGAAAAGCATTCCAATATTAACAAATGTTCAAATTACCAGTAGAATCCTAAAAACTCATATACCATCCCTTTTTTGTGTATGACCTAGAAGTGCCGCTAAGAAGCACTATGAAAAAACATTGCAGTTTTAAACAAAACTAAACATTGAGAAACCGCTCGAGCTCATAAGAAACCACTCGAGCGCTCGACTGACCGAACAAAATCCTGAAGAAGCAGCCCCTAAAACTGTTTTTCTTGAAAAATAATATTTATAAAACTCTCATTTTTTATAGAAAAAATATTAATTTTTTTGTTATGTTTTTATGTATATTAAAGAAAATATAACAAAGCCAATCCTTTTGACATCCAAAAAAAAATTTATAAATCATTCAATGAAGATCAAAGTTTTATGAACTTTAATTCAAAATAAAAACAAACTTAGGTTAATGTCCCGAGTAAATTAGAAAAACTTAAGCAAGAGTTCATACTAAATTTTTTCTTCAAATTCCACCTTCAATTTCAATGTTGCTAGAACACGTTTGGATATCCTTAAGATTTTTCACATTTTGAAGTCAAACCGGAAAAGTTCCTAATGTATATCTGTTGAAAAAAGATGAATGTTCTCTCTCAAAAAAAATTTTTTTTTTCACATTTGTTTCTTCTCTTTCATCGGCGGCTTTCACAATAATGTGAACCATAAAATAAGATTCGTATAGGTAACTATTTTCTCAAGCATTATATTAAAATAGCATGTTCTTTATAGAGAAAGGAGCACTGGAAAGATATATCAGATAAGGGTGATTGTATACATCAATATCAACGCAAGAATTCTACCACCATCGTCAATAAAAAAAATGTTCTTTAAAAAATATTCAAGAAAGTTTCATAGAAAGATTTGAACACAAGTTCGGAGTTCCTTCATTCGAAAAATGATCAATTAGACTTAAAATTAAGAATTTTTTAACTTCTTACTGATGCAAACCACTAAGACAGTATTCCATTTTGATTTATTCAATACAAAAGTAATCTACTTCGAATTAATCGAGTTTTTTAGGTTGAAAATCAAAAGAACTACAAAAAATATCAATAAATATATCTCTTTTTTTAAAGGGAGAGAAACAGACATTATTTCAAGACACATATTAGAGTGTTTCTACAGGTTTTGTCAAGAAGTCAGATTTTTACGACTGTATAAACTACCTTTCCTACCAGGTCTGACTTTCTAACCCATACAACTCGAGTTTTAGTAAAAGATACCATTGGAGAGTCGGGTTTCCAGTGAAAAGTAACTTTCTGCCAGTTGACTGCTTGAGCACACACGGATCGCTCGAAAGCTCCTCTAACAATAAGCCAGATTTTGCAAATTACCATTTTTTCTTTTATGTTGACAAACAGGTCAAGATTTTAGCTTTCTTCATACGATTTTTTTATATGAATGTCAAAGATACTCATAATCTTCACATTCACAATCAGATTCATCTTTACGATCACTTGACTGACTTTGTGAATACACGAATATAAGACTAAAATGTATAGATGATTTAATAGTCATGTTTTCTTCCTCAAATAAATCCATGGCTAAAGGCTATCGTGATCTCACTCAAAAATATTTTTAGATCTAGACAATTGCAAGTAAAAATAAAAATAAACCAATCGCATAAATTAGAGCTTCGCATTTTTTACGTGGAAAACCCCAGCTCGGATGAAAACCACGGGACTAATCTAAGTTCAAGTAATTAAGCACTAGAAGTCGAACAGTTACAAGATACACACTTACCGACTTTAATCGAATCCTCAATCTAAACGCCTTAAGCTATCTTGTCAAATCCACGTACACTGTTCTTAACTTGATCACCGCAGTAACGAATTCTCGTAGCTTCACAAGTATCGAATTCTCAATACTTTACACCGACAAAATCCTCCATCCATAAACTTAGAAACCCATATAAGTCGAACATTAATGTTCTAGTCTCTTAGCGAGGGGAGCAGAATCTTAGGAAATAGTGATGGTGAGCATACAGATCGAATCAAAAAAAAAGCGAGGGATAAAAAAACAGATAAAAAAATTGATCTACATTGATCCATCCAGACGGACCGAGAAATCGTTCAGATGGAACCTGTACAGAACAACCATGGTTTATCCCGAACCGCCAAGAACTAAAACTCGATATACTTACCAAGAGGAATATAGATTATACATGCGTGATCCATTTAGTTTGATTGCATTTCAGCACTTGAACTTGAATCTAAAGATCAACACGGCAAGCGAGTAATCTCGTCTCTGACTTAGATCTTCTATCGTATTCTTAAATGTCGAAACACGAATTTAAGTGTCGGTTTAGATCATTCATGTGCCAAACCCTTATATGGCTGGCTCTCATTTTCTTTGGCTCTCACAATATGTGGAAACCCTAAGAGACTAAATGATATGAACCGCACGTGTATAGTCGGCCAGAATTATAATGGCATATATATAGGTTATGTAGGGACTTATGGAGTAAATAAGAGACGTGCTTCTAATATAATTAGAAAAATTCACTTCAACCCAAAAGAAATTTTCTAAAAACATAAATTATAATTTATACCACTAAAGAATTGTAATTGCACTCCCATCTTTATTGCCAAAATCATACTTTCGAGCTCCTGTTATTAAATACTTATTATTCTCCCCACGTTAATATTACAGATACTCATCGATTAAATTAAATTACTGATAATTATATTTAATCGACATCTTCTATAATTTTTTAAGACATTCTGCTAAAGTTATTTGATATGTCGGATTATAAAATTCACCTACATGATTTGACATAATCAAAATTTATAAGTTTTCTTAGAGAGGTATCATCAATTCCTATTCAGGATTTAGATTCCGTCAATAATTAATATCAACCATATAAGTAATGTTGATATCCAACTTACCGGAATTATGGACCCGTAAAAGATCGCACCATTTAATGAATCAAAATAACGAACAATAAATATGCGTGTTTAATAATTATTTTGGGATTAATAGTATAAGTAGTCATAATAACCATATGATATAAATTAATTTACATAATCAGTATAAAATTAATTACACCAACGCAGTCCTGTTCAATACACACAAAGTGTACTAACACAAAATGTATGCTTCTTCCTTGAACGTAAATACTATGAGATCGATCCTGTCATCTTCATTTACTCCCAGCTTGTCTAAGATACAAACTACATCCTTCAAGCAGTTCTCTGCCTCTGTGGGGCTAAGAGTCCCTATGAACTCTTTTGCGCTCAGGTCCTTGAATTGTTTGACTAAGGAATACTGTTTCTCTCAGCTTGCATTACGATCCACCTTGCATCCTATTATGTCAATCTTCCAATTGCATCCTACATCCTAGTTGTCGAGTCAGGTTCCATCAGTCCCAGTTGTGGAGAATCTTCTTGTTGTGCTTCGTTATATTGATTCAGGATGAATAACGCTCCATCTAAGTTCTCCAGCTTCACCTTATTATAAGAAAGTTATGCATTAGGGCTCGAAACAAGAGTCCACTTAATGGTATAAAGGTAGAAACAAACTGTTTAACAGAAAGTTCAACAACATAAAGGCTATCTCCCTAATTTGATAACTTACTTATACTTCCAATCAAGACCCTACGCCTGCAGAACGCATTTCCTAAATGAACCTTAAATCCAGTTAATCAGACGCCCGAAGGCAAGGGTATTATAACCCTAGGTCTAAACCACTCAATACAACAAACTGTGAGATGGCGCACCTATCATATGGTCCACCACATACCACACTTTAACAAGTCTATAAAACTTATACCCTAGAGCTTCGATACCAAGATGTCACACCCCGCTCTCGCAAGGTACTCGACTTGTGCAGTGGGGGCATGATCCTGCCACAATCCTAGTGGCCTCAGGAAAACGATAAGGCTTAAAACTTAATAAGAGACAAAACATCAATTTCAAAACCAACACAACCTTTTATAAAAGAAAATGGGTAAACATAAACTTATAGGGATACACCATTCCAATGACATACAATACATTTTTAAAACATAATCTTAAGTTCTCAACATATGACGTTTCACCTGGTACAAAACTGAACAGAAGAAACTAAACCAAAATAACATCCGACTTCGGCTTCAAAGCTATATCTTGGAAGTGACATTATATGGACTGGATTAAAAGGGTCAGTCATCTAGGCCACTTGAATCCTCTTTTTTCCTATTTCTTTCTTTTTCTTTGATTTGTGTTTGTGTGTATTGTGGCTTTATTTCAATAACTACATATCTAATTTGACCTATGGACGAATATGCAAGCATACTTTTCATGCTTATTTGTTCCTGCATTCTGCAACCACAACGGTTACAAAAGAGTACATTTAGTATTATAATGAACAGAATAAAAATAATCACTCAGTTCAAGAATATTAAAAATATTTTTGGAAACCATTCATCATAATTTCCACAAAAAAATGTAAAAACTGATGCAATTGCTTCATCTCAAATTATCATGAGTTATAAAGAACCTCCTCAACAAGGCAAAAATGTAACTTGGCTCAACCGCCACGATTTAATAAATCTACTTTCTCATATTCAATTCAAAACTAACCACCAACAGTGTTCAAGTAGTCGTCAACCTCACGACTGAGAGTTCTGACGGTATCATAACCTCAATTTTTAATGCACAGATATCAACGTGATGGAATGAGGCCACTCTCCACCAAGCACGAGTGGTAAGTGTTATAACCTAGGACTTAGTCCAAAAGCCTTTAAAGCAAAAATAGCCCCCACTCAATGGGAAACCTCCTTTATAGAGACAATCAAAACCCATAGTTGGATAATCTCCCCTAACGGAATATAAATGACCAAAAACCCTTATAACTCAAGCACTTTGAAATAACTACACAACATTGATAACATTTTATAAAAATCATATTTCACACAAGCATACTTCTTCAAAAGATATGGATAACACATTTGAATTAAATCTCATGGCATTTGAAAATAGGGATCTCATGCTATTAATCATCAAAACTTGATATGGTTCAAAACTTGATATGTTTTAAAGCATTTTAAAACATTATTCACATATTATAGTTTAAAATAATTTCTAAGCACTCTCACCTTATATTATGCATGCAAAAATTGATCCTTCACCAACGAGCTAAACTCGACAATCGGGTAACAAAACCTCCGTGCCTAACAAATAACCACAAATAATCGTAAAAGTAGGATACTACCCCTTAGAATGTAATGTATTAAAAAGATTCGAATTTTTGAATGATCCTACGGTTTAAGGACCATGGTTATACTTTCTTTTTAAAACTAAAGGATGCTAAGCATATATTCAAGCCTTAACTTGTTTAAGAAATTAACTTGATTATATTCGTCACTTTCTTTTAAAAAATTCAACATTTAAAACAGAGTTTGTCGCACTCATTTGGGGCATCTCAACCTCAAATGAACTTCTAGTTTTTTGTCACAAGATAGACTAAAATGTCCTTAACAACTCTTATGAAGAACACTTAAGATAAAACTCATCATTTTTAGGTGATTTAATCCTTATAAGAAAAAGTGCTATAGCAGCTCTATGAAAATGATGTGAACAAGGCTGACAGGGGGATCCGTGTTTGGATTATCAAATCGGCTTCAAATGTTCTAATTTTTGGATATATTTTAGTTCAAGATGTCTCCTACAACTTGCATGAAAGGTGCTCGATTGGGTTCTTAAGAAAATATTTGAGACTTAGCCCTCCTAAGAAAATGTGTCAAGTCAACATCTTTCAACTCTGTGATGGTGATCTTCAGCATTAAAAATAGATAACTTAAAAATTGTTTGGGGGATCAAACAGTGGCTAAAAGACATGATTTTTTTAACATAATTTAGATTAAAATGTCCCTAACATTTCTCATGAAGAACTCTTTTTGAATTGAGCATTAAAAATATAGGTTTTTGATCTCACAAAAAGGTTGGACAGATTTGGTTTTTATTTACAAAACAGGGATAGCAACTTGCAAAAGACTTTTAGCTGATCAAATCTCAACAAAAGGACTCTTTTTTTGTGAAGGGACCAAAGCTTGAATCACATCTTAAAATAGGGTTTTGGCCTTTACAACAAAGGCTGGTCTAGATTTGACATGTTTTGGTAAAAACTTCATAACTCGAGATTTATAAATTCAAAATAGTTCAAACCAATTTCATATAAAAAATAACATCAAAATCTAACTATGGACATAAAACTTGACCTCAGGAGATGCTTGTAGATTTAGTTATAACTTTTCAAAGACAGGTCTAGCAAACAGAATTTTTAGGAAAAGAACACAACTCAAGAACCTAGCTTCCTTTCCTCATGTTTGGCTTAGATTTGAGTTTATTTTTTACATGCAACAAGATTAGAGATGATAATAGAAATTTTTTAGTACATATGGGCTTGGATTTGAAGAGTACTTACTTGGATTTATTTGAATCTCAACGCCTGAAGAATGGACATAGCTTTACAAAACCAACTTTCTTCTTCTTCTTTCTCTTCTTCCTTTTTTCTTTATTCTTCTTTTCTTTCTTCATCGTTCACTCACTCTCTCTCTCTCTCTCTAGTTGGTCGAAAATAAGAGGGGTTAGAGGGGAGGGGTGGTCCCTTTTATAAATGTAGCCTAGTGGGTGAACCTTTTTCAAGAAGCTTGGCAAACCTTGGTTAGTTAGCTTAACCTAGATTCAAGCAAACATGGCCACCAAGTTTGGGCACAAGCCCCTAGGTGGCCAACCACTAATTCTTTCTTTTTATATATATTAATAATAATTTTCTTTTATTTTATTGTAAAAAAATTGAGAAAATTTCTCATCAGTTCATTTCTTGGCTTTTCGGGCCTAATATTTGATTTAGCTTGACTTGGACTCAGAGATTTGAATTTTTAACCATAACATTAGAGTTATATTGGTATCACTTTATTTTAGGTCTCGGGCTCGAGAAGGTTAAATGATTAGGTTGGCTCTTCTTACAGAAATTAGGTTTGAGAATTCATTCGTTTTGAAGCGTACTTTTTTTTCTATTCATTTCTTTAGTACGAGTTATTACATAACTAGGGAGGAGATGAAAGGATAAAGTTGGCTCAATCCTACAAAAATAGAGACTGGTTTACCCTAGTCATCCCAAAGTGCCTAAGTGAGTATCTTTTTAGCCCCGAACCTCCTTTGTTGCGGTATCATTATTTCGCAGCATTGACACTACGTCAGCCTCTAGGGTTGAAGGTGAATTATTTCAGTTTGTCTCTATTTTTCATTTTCCTAAGGAACTGATTGACCTATGTGTATTTAACTTTTTAGGAATGGAAAGCAGGCTAGACAAGGAGGCTCTAATGAAAAAAGAATAGGGTTGCTCAAAGTGCAACGGGGGACAGCACTTCAGCTCCTCCTAACGTCAAAAGACCGAGGATCAATCAGTTCATACACAACCTTGTTTACCTTTTTTTTTTTTTTTTGTAAGATGGTCAGAGGGTTTTCTCTTAATATTTGTGGGGTCTTCCTTTAGATCGCGTGAAAAGCCTTGCTGTGACTGGGGAGGAGAGGAAAGGATAAAGTTGGCCTAATTCTATAAAATAGAGATTGATTTACCCTAATCACCCCAAAGAGCCTAAGTGAGTATCTTTTTGGCCCCGAACTGTCCTTTGTTGTGGTATCATTATTTTTGCAGCCCTAACATTGTAGAAGCCTATGGGGTCGAAGGTGAATTATTTCACTTTTGCTCTATTTTTTGTGTTCTTAATAAATTGATTGACCTTTGTGTATTTGCCTTTTCAGGAATGGCAACCCAGCTGGACAAGGAGGCTCTAATGAAAAAGATAATAAGGTTTGACATCTCCAACTTCAAGGAGTTCATACCGTGTGTCACTCCCTCAAGCCCCACCAAGGCTACTCATTCTCCAAAGAGCAAGGGCTCTTCGAAAGATAAGGCACCCAGTGTTGTTCGAATAGCGAGGCTCTGCCTCCTGATCTGAGCAAAGGGAAAGATGTCCTTTCTCATCTGATATTGTCCACATATTCCTGAGTTCTCTGTCTTTTTTGACGGGGATGCGAGATTGAAGATGATCGATTGGTTTATCCCTAAGTGTGATCAAGAGGCTATGTTAACGGTAACCTACAACATCTTGTCTCTCTATTTTCAGGTTGTCGCTCTTGGTCACCACGTGGCTCTAAAATTGGCAAAGAGGAGATATCCTTAAAGAAAGAGAACAAGAAAATACTCTCTGCTGGTTAGAATATTAAGTCTCTAAACAGCGAGATGGCAACACTAAAGACTAACCTGAAGAAGGATAGAGCTACCTCTAAAAAGTTGGAGAAAGTGAAGATGAAGATTGAAGAAAAGATGGAAGCGAACCAAACTTAATTCTACAAGCTTAAATCTCATTGCCAGACTTCGGAAGCTTTGATTGCCTCTGAGCGTGCTATTGCGGTGGAGGCTTTCAAAAATTCAGAAGGGATGGGCCAAATCATTGTTGACTACATGAATTCTCTTGATGTAAGAATCATTCAGAGTCTAATCTCGAGGAAAGACTTTTCCCATATCAGAGCTGAGGATGATGACACCGCCTTGGTAGCTATTGATGGTATAACATTGCCAACTGGTGAAGTAGTTCAGGACGAAGCCCAGTCACAGCCTACAGATCCTTGAACCCCTCATTTTTATTTCTGTCCTTTCTTGTTTAGCTTTTGTGTTACCATTCTCCTTTTGAACACCTGTACTTTTTTTAACACTTGTACTTGTGCTTTTGATTTTTTTTTTGTTTAAGTCATATCGCCTTTAAGTTTTGCCTTCAATGGATGTTTTCATTCGTTCTGTAATTGTCTATCTTTTATGGCTCTTTCTCTCAATTTTGTGAGCGTTGACGTTAACCTATTCCTTTATACACTTTGTTTCTGCACTATTGTATGCTTGCCACCTATGATGACTTCGAAGGTCATGCCCTCGATTCTCCATCATTTACCCGCTTAGGACCCCTGGGTCCATGGAATGCATCATGTAGGCTTATCTTTTATTGATCATCCTTTGCTCATTTATGATTCTTAGGCCCAGGCGCAACATCATGGAGGTTAATCATTTGTTGATTAGTCTTTGGTCGTTTGTGATCCTTAAGCACAGGCACTGTATCGTGGAGGTTGATCTTTTGTTGATCAGCCTTTTCCCATTTGTGACCCTTAGGTCTAGTCGCTACATCCACAGATTTCAGTGGGAGAACCATCCTTGAAGAGGCCTTCCAAAATTTTAGTCGAACACAAATTTAATTAAAATTTAAATAATATTTACAGTATTACATTTCGAAGATAATTCTCCTAAAGATAATATTTCTTGAGGTGCTCAACACTTCATGGATGAGTAAGGTCCTTCCTTTCGTTGTTTGAAGCATATACGCACCACTTCGCACTAAACTTCACCACATAGGGCCTTTCCAATTAGGCCCCAACTTTCTCTTCGTTGAATTTTTTGTTTTTAAGATGATTTTCCAAAGGACCAACTCCCCTGGGCTAAACTTTTTCTATTTTACCCAATAATTATAAAACCTATGTATTCGCACTGAGCAAGAATAAGGGACCACTCATGGTACCCTAGGACAAGAGTAGGTCAACCCCTCTCTGACCTAATAATTGGAGGCCGATTAAATAGTTGACGAGAGTAGTCACTTCAAGGCACTTCAAATGTTTTGGACGAGCAGCCCACAATACCAGCTCAGTCGAAATCCTGTTCAGACGTTCTTCACCATAATTGGTCCTCTTCTCAGGGGCGCGTAACTTACACGAGCGAGTGGTTTTGCAAGGTAGCTAAAGCAGTACGGACCTAATGGTTTGCATATGGTGTACCTGTCACGTGAGACAAGATTCAAGTTAAAAAGATGAGGCAGGAGAGATTCAGGTATTACTATCACTAACCTCTTCATTCTTTATATGGCCACTACATTATGAAGATATACTGACATAACCATCAAAGAGGCTTTTGACCAGTACTACTCTAGTGCGTATCCTAACTATTTTTGGTATTGGCGCAGTTGTTGAAAGGTAACTCAAGGACGATAAAAAGAAAACACCCATCATTTGGTGTTGTCTGAGGGAATTTTCATCATTTTCTCTTTTGGTTAACTTTTTCTCTAGATGGTTCAGACGAGATCTATGATCGAAGAAACAAGTTGAGCAAAGATACCTCTATTGTCGAGGATGCAGAGTGATGCCTGGCAAATCGACCCAATGCGAGAGCAACTTCAACACATAACCTAGGGGATATTCCAACTAGTTCGACAAAATCAATAGCTACTGTAGCAGATTTGAGAGCAAGAAGATTATCGGCCCCTCTATAAACCCCCATCATAAGGGCTAACAATTCGAAGAATGGGACAACGCAACTCAAAATTTGCCCCAAAAGAAGGGGCGAAGAGGTAGCAAGTTAAATCAATCCAACGCCACAAACTCAAGAAAGTGGAGGGCCAGAGAATCAAAAGGGAAAGACAGAACCCTCAGAGGCATCAACAACGTGGGACAAGCAAATTCGAGAAGTCAAAGCACAAATTAAGAATATAATAGAGGTAATGAGAGGGAAAACACCCTCCATCCTAAAAGATTTAGTTTATAAAACTAGCTCTCCATTCACCGCAGCTATCATGGAAACTCCTCTGCCCCCAAAATTTAAAATTCATTAGAATAGTTATGTTCGGCTGTGCATCGAATCCCCTAGACCATTTGGACACCTACAAGTCAATGATATACCTACACTATTCTGAAGGAAGTAATATGTAGAGCCTTTGCAACCGCTCTTAAAGGCCCAACCCATATCTGGGTTGTGAAATTGAAGTAAGTGTCAGTTGAATCTTTCTCCAAACTTAGCAAACTTTTTATCAGTCATTTTATTGGGGGTCCAAGACATAGAATATCAACAACCTTGTTGATTAATATTAAGCAATCCAAAGGAGTGACTTTAAGGGAATTTGTGAACAAATTCAATCATGAGGCATTGTAGGTTGATGAGAAGGATGATAGGATGGCATTGACAGCTTTCATATGAGGCCTTCTAGCAATTATTTTTGTTTGTCGATTTTTGTTCCTTTTGTCAAAGGCAGCCCTAACAGAGATGGCCAAGCTCATGTTAAAGGCTCAGAAGCATATGATGTGGAGAATGCAATAGAGGCAAGGAGGGGAAGGCTAACGACACACTAACCATAACTGAGAAAAGGCTAAGGAAAGTGGATCAAAGAGCAACAAAACAACAATTAAACCTGCAAAAAAGCAAAGCAACATAACCACCATATCAGCGGCCAGTGAGAGCAGATACGGACAATATACAACCCTCAATGCACCACTAGAGCAAGTATTACTATATATCAAAAAAGACCAAGATCTGAGGTGGCTTGGAAGGTTAAAGAGTCAGCCTTCCAAACGTCTCACAGACAAGTATTGTCACTTCCACAAAAACCATGGCCATGACACTGAAGATTGTTACAACCTAAAAGATCAGATGGAACATCTGATCAGGCAAGGCAGGCTGAGTCGGTTCATAGATAATGGCAATGCAAGGAATGAATGAGAGCGACCGCGACTAGTCATATCATCCCAATCGAAAAGCCAACCACCAAGATCAACCCCCCAATGGAGATCAGAACCATCGCAAGGGGATTCGTATAAGAAGGGGAGTCTAGATCAACAAGAAAAGCCCATATAAAAAGGCTTCGGAGTGGGAAACCCCGACCCAAATGATTCAAGCTCACATTCTAAATCATCGATAAGAAACTACTACACCATCTCCTTCTCTGAAGAGGATTCTCGTGAGGCGTAACACCCACACAATGCCCCCATAGTTATAAGCCTACTCATCAGCAATCATATGGTACGTCAAGTTCTAGTCGACAATGGGAGTTCAGCGGATATTCTTTTTGCCAACGTGTTTGATCAGATGAATATTAAGCAAACCAAGTTAGAGCCCATGCTCTTCCCACTGGTAGGATTTGTAGGGGACCGAGTGTACCCACTAGGATCAATCCAACTCCTAGTCGCCATTAGTAACGGAAATATCAAGATGTCAAAATGGTAATCTTCCTCATGGTGGATTGTCCATCATCTTTTAATGTTATCCTAGGTAGAACTGCCCTCAATCATTTCTAAGGAATCACCTTAATGTATCATCAACTCGTCAAGTTCCCCTTAAAGCATGGAGTTAGCCATGCAAGAGGAGATTAAATCTTTACCAAAAATTGTTATGTCCCCTAGAGAGCTGAGACCAAAGGAAACCTTCAGCATAAAGGAAAAGGGAGGTCAGAGAGGGGCTGAATTGTGCAAGTTTCCCCTATGTATTTAGCATAACCGTTGTAGTTGATCCGTCTCTTGCCAAGAACACATCCAAACATAATATTATCTTGGTTGGCATATAATTGTATGACTCACTTATTCCACAAACAAGTGTTGATTCTTGGATTCTAATCTTAGTAAATATATAAACTGAAAAATTTCCCATCTTTTGACATTTTTTTGAAAAATAACCAAATATAACTTCTAGGTCAAGGACAAGTGAGAGAGAGGGAGACGTATGAGAGCGAGCAAACAACAAAAAACAGCATTTCTATTTGGACAAAACTTCGTTCTAAAACCTACGAAGATGACAGTTTTGTATTTGGTAATGTTAGGACCTACTTTTTTACTCTCCAATAACTGAACTACTTTTTTACTCTCCAATAACTGAACAAAACACCACATTTTTAGCCCATTTGCTCGACTCATTAATCATTTTTAGAAAAAAAAAAGAAAAGAGCAAGGTTATTAATAGCTTGACAAAACCAAGAATCAACAGGGAGGCACCCATGATGGTGCTCGGTCATAATGGTAGAGTCAAAGCAGAGGCTATGGCTATGGAGGTTAAAATGGTGCAAAGCATGAAGATGCAATTCATTAGCGGTAGAACAATAAGTTTTTATCCAAGTGGGTCAAAAACCTAATACAAGTACTTTTTTTCCTTTCAATAAGAAAAAAGTAAGTAAATGGCATATATTATATATATAGAGTAATGGATGCAACATTGGCTCAACTTTAGAACTCATATAGTAAAAAGGAAAAGAAGTGTAAGGGCTCGGTTTTACATCGCCTGATTAACAACGATAAATCGATAGAAATTAGACTACTGGTTTAGGGTTAGGGTGAGATTAAGAACCATGGAAAGCGAAACCTAGAACCAAAACTTGGAACTGAAACACTGAAACAGAAAAGTAACCTTTTAACCTAAGAAATTATTAAAATTATCCTAAATATAATAAAATCTAGAACCCTAAAATTCCCTAAGATGAAAAAAAAATTACAGTCTAACCCCAAACAAAGAAGAAAATATGCATAAAAGATCAAAATTGGACACGCGTAAAATTTTAGTCCCACTTTTCAATTAAAACAAGAAAATGAAAAAAACTTATAGAATAAGACAACAAGACCCCATGGTTGGCCATGCCATGGAATGTAACAAGTCAAAGATTTTTTTTTTTTTTTTTGCATTTTATAATCCATTATAAAATTCCATACTCCAAACCTCTAATAAATCTTGCACTCATATATTTGTATGTATATAAATATATGAATATGTATAATTATAATATAGGTTTAATAAGATTTAAATTTAAACAATTAAAACCTATTACACCAAATTCCAATTAAAAGTCTATTTAACACATCTTTATAAAAAGACTTAAATTGATCCATGTCTCACCACATACATAGCTAAATGATACTATAATAAATATAAATTATAAAAATAGTGAATTAATCATAAGAATTATTAATTTAATACTATTATATAGAAAAAGTAACTAAATTTATACATTAAGTTAATTTTTGAGCATTTTTCATTAACAATGTAGTGTAATTATACCATGTTGAACCATTAAAATGCACAAAAAATTAGCAAAACCACCAGCAAGCCTATGGTTTGGACTTGAGCGGCCAGCCATCCCTCTCCCCTTGCCCCACTCACACTTAAGCCCTTGGTCATGTCTCATCAAACTCCCATGCATGCACAATGTATGGACAATTGTCTTACAACTCCATCATTGCCTCCACTACTACATTTTGCTACATATACAACACCCTCACCACTACCATGGCCAGCCACCACCACCATTCTTGAGCTTCCAAACAACAAAAAATTTCCAAGTGTTCTAGAGTGTGGGAAGAAAAAAAGAAGAAGAAGAGAAGAAAGAAAGGGAGTTTTGCATTAAAGCTAAGTCTATCATCCTTCCATCTTAGAAATCAATCTAGTGAGGTAAGAATACTTTTCTAAACCGTCTTTGCTTCAATCTAAAATCATTCTCCACCATCCTTAAAAATTAAATCAATAACATAAAATAAAACGAGTTAGGAGAATGAATTGGAATTAGAATTAGGGGCTATTTTAGTTCAACAACTTGTGAATAAAAATTTGATTATATGATCTATGTTCTTTTCATTTAAAAAGTTTGTTGGAACCTTGCATGTTATGGGGTTATTATGATCCATGTCATGCCATGCATGATGAATCCATGCCAAGAATAAGATGAATCCATGCCATGCCATGCATGATGCTAGAAAACTAGGTTAAATGGCTTAGATTTAAATTTCAGCATTTTCATGTTTCTAAACCTGACTTTAAAAAAATCATAACTAATTTTAGAAAAATCTCCCAGTGTCAAGTTTTATGTCCAGATCTAGATTTTTGTGTCTACTTTCATATAAAATTTATTTGGTGTGATTTAGATGAGTACATTTTGAGTTATTAAATTTCTCCCAAACAAAATAGTTTCTAACTAGCCCTTGTTACATAGGCTAAAACCTTAATTTAAAAGTTTGTTCACGAGATGGTTTCTTCACAAAAGTTATAGCTAACATATTTTTCTATTTAACCATAAAAAATGAGGTATTTGTATCATTGTTTGTTATGTCAAACCTATTTTCAAAATCCTTGGAGTGAATCTATCTCATTGGGTAGTTTCTGTCACATTTTTTTGTGAAAGTTATTTTACCTTCTTTTTTTTGTTATTTAGAAATATGTTCTTCATAAAAAAGTTAGAAGACATTCTAATCTAGGTTCTTTCCAAAATTCGTGATTTATAGAGTTCATTTGATCCCCCAAACTAATTTTATACTCATTATTTTCAAATCTAGAAACCACAAATTTGGATATTAAAAATCCTAATTTGACAAGTTTTTTGAGAGGGCTTTAACTCAATTATTTTCTTAAGAACTGGACTAAGTGTCCTTCATAAGATCTCTATAAGATATCATGATCTATCACATATCCAAAAACTAAAATTTTTAGACTTCGGTTGATGCTCCAAATAAATATTCTTAATTGAGTTAAAATCAAGGATTTTTAGTGTTTGGTATAGGGAAGATTTGACCTTTAGTCTTGTAGAATTTAAATCACCTACTTTTATTAAGAAATTGAATAAGTGTTCTTCATAAGATTTGTAGAGAACCTTTTAATTTGGTTTGTGTCCAAAAGTCATAAATCATTATGATATTTAGATACCCCAAAAATAAGTTACAAATTCTGTTGAAAATGCTAAATTTTATCTAACCTAAGTTATTCATTGCATGTGCTTAATGTAAGTTCATTATTGTAAATCATGTGTGTAATGTTGTAGCTATAAAAGCATGCTTATTATGATTGTCAAATTTTAGTTTATGATTGGAAAGCATGCAGTACATGGGTTGTAGCTTATGCATTACATGAGTCATACCTCGTGCATTACATGGGTTGTACCCTATGCATTACATGAGTCATACCTTGTGCATTACATGGGTTGTACATTATATATTACATGGGTTGGGAGTGCCCTTGGTGTATAATTCTTTTGAGGTATACCCCCGGGCCGACATCGTGAGTACGTCTCTAGTGTGGTTATTATTATAATTCTTTTGGGGTACCCTATGCATTACATGAGTCATACCTTGTGCATTACATGGGTTGTACATTATTTATTACATGGGTTGGGAGTGCCCTTGGTGTATAATTTTTTTGAGGTATACCCCCGGGCCGACATCGTGAGTACGTCTCTAGTGCGGTTATTATTATAATTCTTTTGGGATAAAACCTTGACAGGCACTTTGGGCACATCTCTTGAGTTTCTGTATCCTTACCTTAAACTTTAGGTTGGCACTGTGCGAGGGCACCATAAATCTTAAGGTGGATACTTCAAACTAGCCTAATTCGGCCTGGACCCCATAACATTATGATTAAATAAAACAATCATGGTATGAAACTCGGTGATGCAGTTATTATTCACAACAAGGCACACTGATGGCTTTAGTGTTCAATTGCCAGTAACGTCCGTTCCTTGGATTTCTTAGTATGAAGTCCGTGTGGTTGGTTTGTAGTCAAGAGTCGAGTTGATCATATGCATTGCACTGTTATCATCTTTTTTGCTAAATTTAAACCTACGTTGATATCTGCTGACCTGTTATGTAATTATGTGACATCTTGTACTTAAATGGTGATTTGGATTATATTTTGAGATAGCTTAGTAGGGTTTCTTAGAATTTTCTTTTAGGTTCCAACTTATGGCGTTAATGCCATAGGTGAGGACGAGGGGTTTACTGTTGCAGGAGACTTCCTGGAGGATCAGGAGTTCGGAGCTGCCCAAGAAAATCAATTCTGAATATTTCCTTTGTTCTTTTTGTTGAAGTTGTAACTGTTGGTATTTTTTTTCTTTTGCACAAACTGTTTAAAACTAGTTGAATGATTGTACTATTTCGTGATGCTTGCCGAGACATAATTACGATTATAAATATATTATTTATCTTTTATTTATAATTCAAATCGCTAGCATAAACCCTATTATTATATATGTATATCTTAACATTCTCAAAACGTGGGGTGTTACAGTAAGAATAATAAAGGATTGAAGTTCACTTTCTTCTAAATGTTCCTTTCCCCAAAAGAGGAGAGTGATGATATTTGAGTGCTCAAGTTAAGGTTTGGCTTCTCTTTCTTCTTATTTACCCATCTTCAATAGTCACATAGACACACCCGTGCCTTTCCAAAGGTTAGGAATGCAAACGAGCCGAGGTGCTTATGAATAGCTCAAGCTCAGTTCATTTGAGCTTGCTTGATTGTAAACAAATGCACCTTGCGAAGAGGTTGAATTTATTTTAAAAATTTAGCGGAGCAAGGGACAGCAAAACGGATGGAGCCCAAATGGGACTTTAAACCTTACACATGGGTATTCAAAAATCTGCTAGTTTGCACGAATGTAAAACAAAAGATTGCATACCTAAAATCGCCACTTAATTTTTAGAAAAACTTAAAGAAAGCACTCCTTCAAGATCAATAGTCCATTACAGCAGAACATAGTTCAGCAGTTAAGAGTAGGGGATGGGAAAGGTGTCGAGTAGCCATTCGCGTCAAACTATAGCATTGACTTCTACTTTATCATTTTTGAGGTTTTGGTTTAAGTTTTTCAAAAGTAAGCACAAAAAGGGGTGTAGAACCGAGATAGAAAAAGAATGAATTAAGTAAATAGTAAAGAAAGGGATAAGAAGATAAACTTGACATGCTTAGAAGTAATTAGAAAACTTATTAAAAAGAACACTTTCTTAAAATGGAAACCTTTCTAAAATAGAAACTTGATTAAATTGATATAAAAATTCTCAAAACTGGAGTATTCCAACAACGGCTCACAGTATTTGCCTAAATTATTGATTTTAGAAGAGATTGTTAGCCAAAATTTACAAAAAGGTTAGCAAACAAAATGAGCATATTGTCATCAGCGAGAACCTTATGGCCTCTATGATTAGAGATTGTGATCGCTATATTTTACTAAACGAAGTGTGCCACGCAACAAATTAAGCTAACGGTCACAATGTTTGAAAGTTAAACCTTGCTCGGAGAATGACATAACTTGTAGTGATCTCTAGGTTGGGAAGATTGCGGTCGCAAGATTCTGTCTGAAAACCAAGTTTATAAAAGTTTTTCAAGAAAAAGCATAACTAAGGGACTTTTATTTGATTAAAATTAATAGGTAACCCTACAGTATCAACAAAAAATGAATGAGTATCTCCATGTTAAACAAAAAACAAAAAGTGTCCTAATAACATACTCCTAATCATGATAGATTATAAGAAAGGGAAGCAATAAAAGTCATATTTACTCAATTAATGAAAAGAGGAATACTTGGAGATTAGAAAGTAAGCAGAGAAATAGAAGGCAATACCTGATTACTATCTAGAGATCCCCTCATGTCGACAAAAACCAAAAGAGATATCAAAGATTACTAGAGCACTTCTTCTTTAACTTTGTGGGTAAGGCCATTCACTTTTGGGCCAACTCCGCCAGCTTAGGAGGGGTTGGCTCCAACCTAACCCAACTCCACTAGTTGAGGAGGAATTGGCTCCATATAATCCCTCCATGGCCTAAGAGACCTCACTCAGGGCCTTTGAAGGATTGTAACTTGGAGGCTAAAGCTTAGGGGTTGTTAGAGTTGCATAGCCCGCCTCACCCTCCCACAACGAAGCAAGCTCTCTCAAATACGACAGATGCAGATGTGGCTAAAGATTGTTCTTTTATCAAAAAAGCTTTCGAATATGTGTTTTTCTTTTTATATAAAAGTGTTTTGTCTCGTACCCAATGTAGTATTGTCTAGTAGGTGATCCATGTTTTATTTATTTAGATAACTTTGCGGGGTGACTAAGAACTTGAGTCCCGCCTCCTATCGCATGTTAAGCATGTATAAGTGCCAAAATAGGAATGAGAGCACAGGGCTCGATGAAATATAAAGTATCAACATTAAGAAAGTGGTGTTGAAAGAAAAAGCCCGACATTGATTTCTTCATTCATATCATCGCTATCAGTGTGATTGATCAAACAAATATTAAGGACTTTTAGTAGACTTCTAAAATATATAGAATAACTCTCTCGATTACTATCCTCAGCTCCACGCTGACCAACATTAGAGAGAGAACAACGTCAATATAAGAAAACAAGAAGTACACTCAGCACTCTAAGAAATATGGGGCTCTGAGATATGACAATGGGCATAGCATGCGTTCCCTTTCCATGTCG
Source organism: Heliamphora pulchella (assembly GCA_032270985.1). Taxonomy (NCBI): domain Eukaryota; kingdom Viridiplantae; phylum Streptophyta; class Magnoliopsida; order Ericales; family Sarraceniaceae; genus Heliamphora; species Heliamphora pulchella. The sequence continues at coordinate 3,987 of JAULJZ010072093.1, read as the reverse complement.
GGCATCAGAGGCCTCCACTAGTGGCCGACTTAACCGGTATGTTTAAGTTGTCGCCTCAAAAGAATGTCTCCATCTATCTCTTGGTGATAGCGACCTCTAGGCTCCTTTGTCTCCTATATAAATGAACCCATTCTCCTCTTTCATGGGTTATTGTTCATTCGTCATTCTCCCCATCTTAGAGCTTCTCTCCACTGCCTCCCTCTCTCTGTCTCTCCTAGGATTGCCTTCGCTCTCCTCTTCTCTGCATCATGTGATCTTGAGTGAGGTTTCCTAAGCCTTGCTCTCAACTTAGGTCTTGTCATGGAGTCTTGCACTTGGCTAAGTATGATGGAGTGGAGTGCTGCTAAAGCAAACTCTTTCGAGTGAATGGAGAAGTCATCTGGAGCCAACTTCGCCTAAACTAGTGGAACTAGGCTGGGTCAAAGCCAACCCCTCTTGAGCTAGTAGAGTTATCCCAGAGGTGAATGGCTATACCCCACAAACTTCAAGCTCTGAACTAGAATAAGGTAGATAAAGTAATGATTTTGGAATAGTATAGCATGTGGTTGCAACTCCGATATGTAAGTATAGGCAGAGAGTATTGAAAACGGTATAATAATGACCCTTTGAAACTTTGATCCTTAAAGGAGGGTAGGGTCTTATTTATAAGCTTAGGAAATTGGGGGCAAGCCAATAAATTCTTGAATTGGTTTAGAACTTATATTAGGGTTTCCATGTTCAAAAGGGTAAAAAAAAACTTTGAATTTCCAAAAACTATTTTATTGCAAGATCGACTTTGGGCTTGCAACAACGAAGTTGGCGACCACAAGATTTCAAAACAAGAAGTCAACGGTCATGAGGAATAAAAATGGTGTCTGTGAGCTTCTCTTAAACCTTGCGGCAGCAAGGATCCAAGGTGGCAACCACAAAAATGTTATATAAATTACAAAGTTGGTGAGTTGGCTGTAGCGAGGTTTGGTTCTGACTTGGTCTTTTGTTTGCTATGCAATGTTCAATTCTAGGTTTTTGGAGGCCCTATTTTGTGACTAGGAGTCAAGTTCTCGAGCTTGTGATTGATGAGATCATTTTTTATCATCACTTCCATAGCTTCATCATCAGGGGTGTCCAGACATGCCTTAGACATGGCCAGTCAAAATGGAGTCGCACTAAAATTAACTCAAGATGAGAATTGGATATTTACTATTATTTCAAAGAAATTCTTATATTGGGTTGGAGAGGCAAAGTCGCATATACTTTGTTGTCTTTTTAAAATTGGCATAATTGTATCATAAATGTATGAAGAACTGACTTAAAAAGTAGCATTGTCAAAGAGACACATAAGTGATTTCAAGTGCAGATTAGCCATTAAGGAGACTGTCTCACAACATTTGTCTGACTACTTTGGCTTAAAAAGAGGATACATTGCTGAATTATGTAGTACAATCTAAATCGGTACCAAAATAAACAAAAAATCATATCCAACAAATATAAAGAGTGATGGAAGAAAAGGAACAAACAAAATACCGATGAACAGTTCTATCATTCAAATCTGAGGTATGAAGCAACAGTTACTTGAGAAACATCAGAGGCGTTCGGCAAGCAACTCACCTCCCATGGATGAATGTTGATTTCTTGAATTTGGCATTGAGTAATTTCCACTTTAACATGAAATGCTAGGTAAAGAAGAACAACCATCAATACCTATAATGATCAGAGGGATTGCTAATATGGTGACTTTTCAGCCAAGCATTCGCAAGAGTAAGCAAACCCGAGCGAAGTCGTGCTCAGAATACAAGCTTCCAGGGATAACTATAGCATTTTAGTCCACGAACCCAAGAATGGGAAAACAGCAATCAGCAACCTCAACAATAAGGGCATGTCAGTTTTTCTCCCTCTCCTGCTAATCTTGTCCTTCTCCCTGCTCATCCTTCCCGACCGATCTTTTCGAGCTGATCTTCTCAAAGGTCCCATATCAAACTCCTTTGGTATCTCCAATTCGTCCCATCCCCCAATAGTGGATGCATCTTGGCTATCCTTACTAACCGAAGCATCATCTCTGGGAACCCAATATTGATAGCCCACTGTCCCCTTTCTCGCCTCTTGGCTATCTTCTTCTTCCTCTAACTCAATGTCACTTGAAAAGCTGAAACGTGGCTTCTTCTTGCTCTTGCTCCTGCGTCTAGGCTTGTCTTGTGTCCTGCCCCACAACTTCTTGAACGCTAGAGTGAGAGCTGACTGCCCAATGGGGATTGCTAATGCCATGAGGAAAGCTTTTGGCCCCGTTGCTAGGAGCATTGATACGATGATGGCTGGAAGCATCCAGCCAAAAGATCCAAATACCTGCACTGGTTGATATAAAACATCGAGAAATATCATTATTCCAATATTTTTCAACTCTTTGTAGCTCATAAACACAAAAATAACGAGGGAAATTGTAATCTCTCTCTCTCTCTCTCTTTCTATATATATATATATATATATATATATATATATTAAGCCAGGCCCGGCCGAGGTCCGAGTCCGAGTCCGAGCCCTTTACTCCTGGGACCTGGGCCGACCTCCGAGAGAAAAGGTCCAGGCCCGACCCAAAAAGTTGGCAGAGCCCGCCGGACCCGGGTCAGACTTGGCCCGTTTCGTCCACGACGAGATCGGACTGGGCCCAAATTACACCCCTATCTCTCGATGTCAAATAAATTTTTTTAAGTATTATCCAAACAGATAGATACAATTATTTTTATAATATCAATTATAATTTTTTTTATGTCTATATTAAAAGCAATAATTTAAATTAATATAAAAAATTATAAAAGTAAATAAATATTAAATACCTTTTATTTTTTATTATTAATTATTAAGCAAAAAATAAAATAAAATAACACTTTTGTTTCTCTTAAATAACCATACAAAGAGAAAGAAATAATTTCCACCCTTTCCCTTCTTCTCTATCAACCCTCAATCCACTCAATCTGCCCTCGAAGGCCGAATGTCTCTTTCAGGCCCATGAACCTCACTTTTGTGAAGGTATGCAAATGCCCCATCTCTGTTCTCCTGCGGAGTTCGGAAAATCATTCCTCCCTCTTTGAGGAATCTCTTCGGCACCCTTCTGCCTTTATCCTCCTCCATATTATGGTAATTTTCAGTCATTTATGTATTTCAATCAGATCATAATTTCCACGGGTGCACATATATATACGCGCCCTCTATAATGTGTTTCTGAGAATTTTATGAATTGAGCCACAACAGGTTTTAAATTTTCAGTATACAATTACGCAAACTTTTTACGTGTTTTCAGTGAAATCCGAGTACTTGCATTGTTGTGAATTCGTAATGTTTCGTCTTTAATTTCGGAATAATTGGATTCGTTCGTTAATTAGGGTTTTGGGTTGAAAACATCACCTAAGGTTATGTTTGGATGGCAGGAATCTTGAAAGAGAATTGAAATGTGATTATTGATCTCCATAATTCCTTCATTTAGAATGAGTGGGAGAGTGAGAATGGAAAAGTAATTATTGATTACTTGTCAACTAGGAATCATATTCTCAAACTCGGTAGAAATCTAGTCTTCACTCTCTCCTATGGTTATCTTGATTTCCATGGTCAATTAATAAGGAAATGAAATGTTGAACTCTAATAGATTCCAAAAAAAAAAATGTGGATAAGATTATTGAATTAATCCAAATGTTTGAATATAATTACTCCAGGTATTGAATTAGTAGGTATTTAATTCTTGGCAACCACATTCATATTCTCTTCATGATTCGCATAATTCAAAAACACCTGCCTAATAGTTGAAGAATGCTTGCTTGTTGTGGTTAAAATTCACCCTCTCCCTCTGCATCATTGCTCGTGCCTTGTAGTGGTGGATCAGTTTGAAGAATTTTTTCATTATTTAGAGAGTTTTCAATTCAAAATTTGCAGTAATGTTCTCAATATATATATATATATATATACACTGGTAGTTTTATATTCTTTTTTTTGGGGGGGGGGGGGGGGGGGTGGGGGGGGGGG
>JAULJZ010072082.1:0-13037 GCA_032270985.1 Heliamphora pulchella | reverse complement strand
ATATTGCTTATAAGATATATGTATAGTGGGCAGAGCTACATGGGGACAAGAGAGGCAATGCCTCTACTGGAATTTTGTCAAATTTTATTTATATTTTTGAAATTTTTAATATTTTTAAAAAAATTCCTTTAAATTTAAAGTTTGTTTTCTTAAATTATAAAATTCCTCCTTTTGTTTTTTTTTTGTTGTATGTTATTAGTAAATACTGATATATGTATGTGAATTTTTTAAAATTGGTATTAATTTGATGAGTATAAGTTGTCTTATAGTTTTCTAATTTAGTTGACCAATTTTTTGATTGTGGATTCTTTATTATAATTTTTGTATATTCTGGATATGATTGTATATTTTTCTGCAAAATTTTTGTGAAAATTTTATTTGAAGCTCTAATTTTAATGATTATGATTGTATATTTAATAATATACCTTTAAATTTTAATAGAATTTTTTGAGTAACCCTTTAATTTAATTATTTTTTATTATTAAATAAAAAATAAAATTATTATTTTCATAAGCCCCTCTAAAGAAAAATTCTACCTCCGCCCCTCTGGATAGAACAATGCTACTTCCAGAAAAACATTTTAAACCAAAAACATCCAAAAAAAAAAAAAAATACAACGTGATAAATGTTATTAACGCTTATCACATCATAATTTTAGCTGGAGGGGCAGCAAAATTACGTCTGAAAATAGCATACATTTCTTCACAGAAGCACGTGCTTCACACGTAGGATGGAACGAGTGGTCTTCATAACCCACACCTATGTATGTGTGTGTATATATATATATATATCTATATATATCTGTATGTATTTAATTAATACAAATGTATCTTGTTCTTTTCATCATATCATATAATGTCTTCTAATAACGAATTAAAAGTATCTAATTATGTAGTAATATAAATCGGTGATAAAAAAGACTGATAATTTGTTCTAATGAATTCTGCTCCAAAGTAATTGGCACGTGTTTCTCACGCACGTTAGTATGCTTATAAAATATGCATATATATATATATATATATATATGAAAAATGTTAAGTGCCATGGAATACAATCTTCTCTCAAGACAAGAATTATATTCCAAATGCATACCCAATAAGTGAGTTCGATTATGTTATCGGTGTTTGTGCAAATTAAGGTTTTAAATTATGATATTGGTATGGATATAGATAAAACGAATGTGTATCAATTGATATTGGTTACTATAGGCTATTCTATTGATGTCAGCGCAACTATCAATATTTAAAACATTTGTTGTTGAGGTTATTGATGGATCAGAAATAACACCACATAAAAATAAACACAAAAGGGATACGGGATTTATGTGATTTGGCTCAAATTAACCTACGTCCACGGTGAAATTGAACTCGAATTTTACTATTTCACGATTGAAATACACAGTATAAGAAAATGCACTCGCTCAGTCACTCAACTTGTACACTGCTCACAAATTTCTCACGCACTCATAGCTTACCATAATACACAGATGTTCATTGTCAGAGCACTTGGTCTGATGAACTCGCATGTTGTGTTCTTAGTTTGCTCCTACTCTCTAGTACACACTTGTTCATCTATTTATATAAGAGAAAAAAGGAGAAATCCAAGATGATCTTCTCTAAATCAAATACCATATTCTACAATGGTGGCTAGACAAAATCCAATGGTGGCTGGACAATTTCAATTTTTCATATCCTTCCACACTATTCCCATGGCTGCTACAAGAAACACGTGTATGGACTGTACCTTTGGCCACTTCATACATTGACTATTCCTTTGGGTATGGACTCAACAATTCTATCTCTCTCCATACGCAAAAGAAGAAAAATGCAACCCGACATCTTTCAGTTGACGTGTACTTGGAGACTCCTTAGCTCCCCCTCAGTAGACAGAAAAATTTCATATAACTCCGGTGTTGGGGGTCATTGATCCCCCTGCTCAACACCAATTTGTATCTCATTTCTTCTACTGATACGCCGTAATCTCGCCTATGTCAGTAGGCGACTAATCGCGTTCTTGATTAGAGTGCCCGTACCCCTTGGTGGAGTGTTGGCACCCACCCAGTGGGGTGTGACAGTTATTTTCTTTCCATTGGTACGACCAGATCCATGTAAGACAATCGCTCCCTCTGTCCCTGCACTATCCTCGAGATAAAGTATGTGTGACCCCTTATGGTCAAACGTGCCCATCTCTTTCCTCCGTGCCTCCTCGCTGAATAAGGCGTGCTTGACCATTTGCATAGTCGATTTCCCATTCGGTGCTGAGTTGTCGAGAGAAACTACAAGAGAGAAACTACAAGAGTCTCCCAGCTGTCTGGCAAAGAACTTAGAAGAAATAAGGCCTGCATTTTGTCACCGAAGATCATTTCGACGCTAGCCAGTTGGTTTACCAGATTTTGGAACTCACTGGTGTGTTCCGCCACTAGAGTTCCATTCCGCAGTTTCATGTTTACAAGCCTCCGCATTAATAGTGCTTTGTTCCATGCTATTTTTGACTGGTACACCGTTTCTAACTTCTGCCAAAGTGGGAACGTGCTCGTATCTTGGGTTACATGATGGAACACTTTTGGCCCGATCCACTGTCGGATCAGAGCCACCGCCTTTCAGTCCATTTTCTTCCAGTTTGATTCCTTTATTTCCTCAGGTCTAACGCCTTCGCACTCTATTGGGTCGTGTAGATCCTTTCCATAAAGGATATCTCTATACGTGGTTGCCAACTCATATAATTCATTGTCGAAAGCATGATATTTTCGATAGTGATGGTGTCTTCCATGTCAATTCACGTTTTTTGAGGCAAAATTTCTTGATTTTGACCTCAAGAATGGATTCAAAATGTCAAAAAAAACTTGAGATAGGCCTTCTCGCAAAATTTCAAGTTCCCTCTAGACTAAAATCAAATTTTTTTATTTGTTTAGGGACTAATTGGAAATTTGAGAAAACTCCAAGGACTTAATTGCCATTTTCCCTTTCCTTTTGCAAACTCCATGGGATGCCTATAGTTTCCCTCTTTCACGTGTTGTTCAGCAATCATAGAAGCTCTACAGGTGAGAGCACCCAACTTTCCAGAGGCGCGTACAGGTGCATGAGATGCCGCCCGACGTCTGTTTTTGCTCTGGTTGATGGCGGCGGCTTTGTCTCCATACGATCTACGTTCAGGTATCTTCAACACGTCGGTTTTGAGCACTTTAATTTTCTGAATCGTGTTTGGTCGTGTTCGTTTGCGCCGGCGAACATTCCAAACACCTTAACTAACTTCACCCACACGCTTTGATACCACTTGTTGAGGTTATTGGTGGTCAAGAAATAACATCACACAAAAATAAACACAAATGGGACACAAGATTTACGTAGTTCGGTCCAAATTAACTTACGTCTACGAAAAAATTGAACTCGAACTATACTATTTCACGATTGAAATACACAGTACAAAAAAGTGCACTTGCTTAGTCATTCAACTTGCACCCCACTCACAAATTTCTCATACACTCACAACTCACCATACATACACAGGTGTTCACTGTCAGAGCACTTGGTCTGATGAACTCGCCTATTGTGTTCTTGGTTTGCTCTACTCTCTGGTACATACTTGCTTATCATTTATACAAGAAAAAAGAGAAGAAATCCAAGAAGATTTTCTCCAAATCAAATACCATATTCAATAATGGTGGCTGGACCATTCGAATGGTGGTCGAACAATTCCAATCTTTCACATCTTTCTACACTGTTCTCATGGCTGCCGCAAGAAACACATGTATTAACGGTACCTTTGGCTACTACATACATTGACCATTATTTGGGGATGGACCAACATTTTTGCACATAATTTGATTATGTATATATAAAATAATTAAATTGGAGAAAATAATAAACAAGATAGGGTTTTCAGTGATGTAGTGCACAGTAATGGAAAGAATACCTGCATGAAAACAGTCTGGTGGGTATGATGTAGGACGAGGAGGCCCATGAGGGTGCAAAGGATAAGAATGCGCAGAATAGAACACGCGGCTTAACCCACCTCCACCTCCACCTCCACCTCCACCTCCACAATTAGCCAGCACCACCGCCGCAGGTTGAGCCGCCCCACCATCTTGCGCCGCGGTGGCCGGGGTGAAGGAGCGCCGCCTCCACCCGATGAAAAGCCGGTCACCGTCCAGGCGGTGCCTCTCGAACATCACGACGTCGCCGGCGTCGAGCCGCTTCTCTTTCACGTACCGGCTCCACCCTTTGGTCAACACGTAGCTCTGGCTGCTGTTCCAGTACGAGTACCGGAACCTCCAGCACTTCCCCGACTCGTCCTCGAAACTCAGTAACAACCCCTTCTCCACCGAGTCGCCGCCGCCGCCGCCGCCGAGGGGGAAGTACTTCTCGGCGTGCTGCTTCGGGATCACGAGGCGATTGAGTTTTCCGACGTCGCTCGGCGTCAGCGGCTTCTCGAACATGGGTTCCTTGATCTCTTCTCCAAATCGCTCTAGGAATTGTCCCTTCGTAGGGTTTTCCTCCCTCTTCTCGTCTGCGAGTTGTTCGTCGACTACTAATTCTTCGTCGTCTTCCTGGTTTAGGTTGAAACGGAAAGCCGAGTTTTGGCCGGAAACCAAGGAAGGGGCGACGGTGGCTCCGCCGTGGTGGTGGTCGTAAAGTTGAGAGTTAGTGGCCCTGATGTTGGTGGGTAGAGAGAGAAGGCGCAGCCCTGAGTGTTTTGAAGATTGGGTTTCTGGATTTGGTTCCATGGAGATGGAGTGGTGTTTTGTCCACCAAATTGCTTCTGGAATATCTGGAGAGAAATGGTTCATGGGCATTTTAGAGAGAGAAAGAGAGCTGGTGAGGGTGTGATGGGTTTTTTGGTGTCTTGATCAAGAAACTAAAGAGTGGGAAAGGGAAGCGTATGGGGTGCGGGCACGAGGCGCGATTATTATGGTTTTTTTTTTTTTTAATCTGAATACGGAGAGTAAGCCCTGTTTGGTTTAATTAAAAAGCTGTTTTTTTTTTTTAAAAAAAGTTAGTTTTTAAACTATACTGTTTGGTTTTTCAAAAAAGTTCATTAACTTTTTTTTTTATGTTTTAATCCAAAAAAAATTATACGCATCTCACACATTTTAACTTTTTGAACTAAAATTACTATAATATTATCAATTAAAAAATTAATCCTCCTCACAAAAATAAAAAAATTCATACAAATATCTCAAACACTACAATTTAAAAGCAAAAAAATAAATATATATTAGATATTTTAATAAAAAAATAAAAAAGAAAAAAATTTATTATAAAAAATTATCCCAAGCACTCTAACTTTTTTTTTATTTTTTTTTTTTCTAAAAAAATCTAAACATCTTAAAAATTAAATTTTGTAGACATCTCAAATAGACCCTAATTGTTTTAATAATTTTGGACTACAACGTAACATTATTTATATAGTACTAATTTATTTAATAATATAACAAAAAAATATTTTAAGTTAAATAGTAGTTATTTTATAGTTTGAAGTATCACAAATAGGCTATCTTTATTTCTCAACTAAACTTATGCCCCCACACAATGTGTGTGTAATTTTTAATATGTCAAAGAGAATTCAACGTAAAAAATAATTAGTAAGAACCAAATTAAATAATAAAAATAAATTATTGACATATATGGGAGTGTTTGGTAAAATTACTGTTAGTAGTTTAGCTTTTTACTACTAATTTTAACAGTAAATTATAAGTTTTTTTAAATACCCATCATTTTTGTTACAACTTATAATCTATTTTTTCTTTTATTTTAGTTACAAATTATAATTTTAACAAACACTCACAATATTTGTTAGGTATAATTATAAATTACTAGTTTCAGTAATACTAAACACCACCACGATGTGCTTAATTAAGTATTGATGTTAACATAAATTAAAATAAAAAGTGCATAAAATTTATAAAATAGAATCTGAAAAACAATCAATGGACTCTAGAAACTCACTCACTATTGTTTGGTGGTGTTTGACATTATTAAAATTAGTAACTTATCAATTATAATTTATAGTAAAAATTGTAAACTTTTGATAAAAATTATAATTTGTAGTTAAAATAAATAAAAATTAATAATTATAACTTGTAGTAAAAATTATGGGTGTTTAAAAAAAATTTAACTTTTAACTAAAATTAGTAGTAAAAAATTAAAATTTACTAGTAATAATTTTACCAAACACCCCTACATAAAATAACATAATTTCATAAATTAGTTTTTTATTTACATTAAATAATGCACATAGTAACAAAATATTTTCATGTAAATAGTAATAAAAGATTTAATGCAAAAGACCTACAGAAAATACTAACTCATAGACGTATTAAATACGAAAGATGAGCAAAATCAGTAAAGGATGGAGAAAAGTAATTGTTCTGGTATTGAATAAGGTTGTAAAAGTGGTGATGATAAGGAACTGCCAAGTACATGGAAGTGGTTATGGTAACTGAGTTGTAAATTTTTATTTTACTTTTTATCCTTTTCTGATTAATAAGTTTTTTTTTTTTTTCATTTTTATCCTTTTAATAAATGAATGAATTGGTGTGACATGGTTTCACCCAAAAAAAAAAAAAAAAATTGTGTTGTCTTCGTTATTCTTTAATATAATAGTATAGATTGTTTTTGCTTGGGAATTGCACATTTAGTGTTTTTTAATGATAACATGATGTAGTAAAATATTTTAAGAGTAATAGTATTGAACTACTTTTTGTGCGGAGGTGAGAGATAAGAATAAATTATTTAAGGTATGTTCGAAATTTTAATAAACAATGATAAGATTAGATGTAGTTATACAATTCAATTTGGCCATGTCATTTTTATAGAGAATACTAAGGGTTCGCTTGGCAACTTTCGCTTTTTGGATTTTTGGCTAAAAAAAAAATTTATTTGGTAAAAAATTAAATAGCTAAAAAGATAAAAAGTAAAATCAAAACACAAACTTTTAAAATGTTCTATTTAAATTCCAACCACTTTTAAAATATAATAATACCCGTTATTCATAACTTATTTACTACAACTATCAACTACATATAATTATTAATATCAAATATATAGAAATATAAAATTGTTCAATATGAACAAAATACAAAAAAAAACTATATTTTTATTCAAATAATTAACTTAAAAACTAAATTACTAAGGGTTTGTTCGGTAACGTTTACAGTTTTTTATTTTTTTGTTTACGAAAAAAAAACATGTTTTTGTTTATGTTTATAAAAAAACAAAAACAAAAATATATCTGGTAATATAAATTTTGAAAAGTGGTAATTAGAGGTTACGAATGAATTCAATTAAATTTTTTCTATTTTTTAAAATTTTGTAAATTTTAAAAACTGTTTACAATTTTTTGAAAATAAAAATAATTATCAACCATGTTTTCGTTTATAGTTTACGAAAAATTTAAAAACGAAAATACAAAACAGAAAATATAAACGTTATCAAACGATACCTATATAATCTATTTTAAACTAAATTTAATTTTTGAACTAAAAATACAAAAAGCAAAAAATTTAAATTTTAAGTTAGGTTCCAATCGAGGCCAGCCTAAAAGGATGTCATATCGTATCTGGGACGAATTTTTTAATATCATTATCCACCTTGTAGCATTGTTATTTAATAATGTAATAAAAGATATTTTGAGTTTAGAGTAATTATTCTATAATCTTGGAGTACTATGTTCTGTTACCTCTAATAGTTCTGTTCTTATTTAATGATGTAAGAAAAAATCAGAGTGTTTGGTAAATTTATTGTTAATAATTTTAGTTTATTATTACTAATTTTAAGTATAAATTATAACTTTCTCTAAATACCAATAATTTTTATTATGATTTATAATTATTTTATTTTTTATTTTAACAACAAATTATAATTTTTACTAAATATTTATAACTTTCGTTATAAATTATAATCTATAAACTTTTAGTTTTACTAATGTCAAATACTACTAATATTTAATTTTGTTAAATAAATAAAAGACAAGATTAACACGGAATTATACTGTATTATTAAAGTATTTTATAAATTGCCTAAAATTAAAACTGTGGCTATTTGATGCAGCCAAGAACAAGTATTTTAAGGTTTTGCGTGATGAAAAGATTTCAATTAATCAATTGAATTAATTAAGGAGTCCGTACCGTTTTTATATTGTTGTGTGGAATTAAATTAGGTTAAATTGAAACTTAAAATTATGATTCTATCGTGTAGAGCTATGATAATAATTAACTTGTGCATTTGTCAGAACATGCACCCCTAATGCATCTTTGAGAAAGAAATAGATTTCCGCCTTTATTGTCAATTTTGGTATTTTTGATTTTTTTTATTAAAATTGTTAAAAAAAAGTTAAGATTACCCGTTTAATAAAAAAGTAAAAAAAATTAAAAAGTTAAAAATCAAATTAAAATATAAAATTTTAAAATATTCTATTCAAATTTTTATCACTTTTAAAATATAATAATATTTCTTAATCATAACTTATTTACTACTACTATATATAATTGTTAATATGATTAAAAATATAAAAGGACAAAATTATCTATTTTAAATAAAAAGTAAAAAAGTTAATTTCTTATCTAAACAATTAATTTTTAAAAAATTAGTTTAAAAATTAAATTACCAAACAATCTATTTTAATTTTAATTTAGCTTTTTAATTAGCGCAAAAAAACAAAACAAAAATTTATTTTTAAGCTAGTGAACAATCCGACCCTTAGAGCAATGTTAACATAATCTTCAAATAGTATCTTAATTATTTTGATTAATTTTAATTTTTATTATAATTAAAACCCAAATAAGATATCGATTAAAGTAAATTATTGGGCCAATAATCTTAATAAAAAGTCTAATATAATGCAGTCTAAAAGCAAAAGTTAAATAAGTAGTAGTAGTTTATTTATTTTTATATATATCAAACTAAAGTCCCGATTGATAATTAGTTTAAAAGATAGTTTTTTTAATTGTTTTTTTGCTTTTTTAGTTATAAAGTTAAATTTAATTCAAAATAAATTGTTTGGTACATAACTTTTAGCTAACTTATTTTGAAGTTAGTTGTTTGAGTAAAAAATTTATTTTTTTTGTTTTCTGTTCAAATTAAATAATATTTCCTTTTATATATTTAATATTAACAATTATATGTAATTGATAATGGTATAAATAAATTATGAATGAAGAGTATTATTATAATTTAAAAGTGTTTAAGGTTTGAACATAATATTTTATGAGTTACTATTCTTATTTGACTTTTTGGCTTTTTAATTTTTTTTTATAGCTTTTTGCTAAACAGACCATGTTGTCTTTTTTACATTTTTAGTTAAAAAATAAAAAAGCTAAAGTAGCCAAACGGTCCCTAATTTCTATTTCTTATCGATGTAGAATAATATATCACAATATTCTTATTCTTTTTGCATTATCTAAGTTTTTTTTTCTTTATTAAGATGTGGGTAGTACCTCATTAATTGATACAGAACAATCCAATAATGTACACAAAATGTATCTTTAAAACATCTAGCTCTCTCAAAAATCCTACTCCAATATTCAAATTACCATGGGGGCTTTAATAAATTAGAATTGACTCTAATATTATTTATAACGACTTACGTAGACTAATAACCTGAATAAAAAGTTTAAGGTTCCGATTGGTAATTAACTTAAAAGTTAGTTTTTTTATTTTTTTACATTTTAGTTAAAAAACTAAATTAGATTTAAAGTATGTTATTTGGTAACTTAGTTTTTAAGCTAACTTTTTTAAAATTAGTTATTTGGGTAAAAAGTTAATTTTTCTTTTTGTTAAAATTAGTGGACAATTTCTGCCATTGTATATATTTGATATCAACAAATATATATAGTTGTAGTGGTAGTAAACAAGTTATCAATAAGGAATATTATTATATTTTAAAAGTGGTAGAAGTTTGTATTTTAATTTGACTTTTAATTTGACTTTTAAACTTTTAAATATTTTTCTTTTTTTTTGATAAACAGACAACTTGACTTTTTGGCGTTTTTAGGTAAAAAGCCAAAAAACAAAGTTACCAATCAAGGCCTAAATGCAACTCAAAATCTTAAACCTAAGTTATTAGTAGTATTCTTACTTATTTTTTTATATATAGGAGAGCCTCCGTTTGGGCTAGTTTTTTTTTTTTTTTTTTTTAAGATTTTTAGCTTAAAAGTAAAAAAAACCGCCAATTGATTTGGGTTAGCTAGGTTTTTTTTTTCCACTTTTTCTTATTTTTTTAATATAATTTAACATTTATTTTTTTATAAAAAAATTAAAAAACTTAAAAATTACTAAAAAAAAATTAGTCCAAATACAGGCTAAGTTTTTATCTTTCACTCAGGTGAGATAATATATCACTGATAAAGTACGCGTTAAAAGGCTGGGCATTTTGGCTATTATTTTTTTTGCCAGCTAAATTTAATTAGTTTCTATGGCTTCTCAAATTAAACTAATAGCAATATATAAAATATTATTAAAAGTTTAAATAAATAACCAAATTAATGAAAAATAGTGTTAAAGTGCCTGTATAAAAGTACGAATAGATAAAATAAATAGTGTATTAGCAAGGGTTCGATCTTGCCCCTTTCTTAGGGCTTTGACTGTTGGCAAAAAATGGATTTTAAATAAAATTTAGTACATGATTTTTAGTTAATTTTAAAATTAATTATCTTTGTGTTTGATTAATTTTTTTTGATGATTCCAAATTCTAATTTGTTTATCTCCATGAGTAGAGTAATCATGAATTTTGTAGCATCCAAAACCATTAATAGGTGAACAAGAAATTGACTCCAAAAGTGTGCCATTGAAGTTAGCAAAATAATGGTAACATTCTTCTATCCCACATTGCTTGGGAGAGAAAATGGTAGATTTTCAAGCAATTATAAAAGGGCTTTGCTATCCCACATTGGTTGAGGATAAAAGTTTATGGTGGTTTATATAGTCTAGATTGGAGATAAAGGGTTGGTCCTTTGGATCATCCCAACTTTTGTTGGAGGAGTAGTTATGGACAAAATTCTACTTGGTCCATTAAACCACACGCGCGCCGCGCAGCCGCCCGTTCGACCGGCCGAGCCAGGCTTAGGCTCGGGTCTGTGGGTGGTTGCGGGTTGCGGGTTGCGGGTCGGTTCAACCCTTTTCTTTTTGCAGAAATTTTATTTAATTAAAATTTAATTTATTTAAATTTTAAATCCCCGTTACCGTTATTAACGAACCATTGGCGGTTCAAGACTGCTGGGTCAGTTTTTTGGTTCGCGCCTATTGGGGCAGGCCGAACCGGTATGAGCCTTTCCAAACCGGTGTTGTGTCGGTTCGGCATAAACCGAACCGTCACCAGCAATGCTTATTTAAAGGCTGCTGCAGATCCGGTTTATTCACCCAGTTTTTTCCTCATTTGACATTGTCGAAACTCTGTAGCCTCCATTACCGAAACTTTGCATACATAGTTTACCGAGAAAGTCCGGATACAGCAGCGTTCGTTGGTGTGCAGACTGCTGTGCTACATCTGCACATGGCAATTGTTTTATCCCGGAGGCAGACGCCCGGTTCAACGCAAGTACCGAGGCAGGGCGCAATCTGTCTTAAGGAGACAGTGTTAAACGCTGAATTCAATTGCAAAATTTTCACTGTTCTGTAAGATTATTTTTTTTTTTCGGTTCCGTTTTGTTGTTATATTGTTCTGTTTTTCCTATTTATATACTATTTATTTTCCAGACTGCTTCTGTTTATTTTTGAAACCAGTATTTCTTTTGGTAATGTTTTTTTTTTAAAATTCTATTTTATTAAATTCAGATTATCAGTATTTTATATATCGGTTTTAATTATAGTTTATTTTGTATAAGGAAAACAGTTTATAATTATTCTGTTATAATTATATTTTGAAATTAAATTTAGTTTGTTGTTATTTATTATCATCATATTTTTGTTGTCCCGGTTTTCCAAATCGACAGATTTTTTTTTATTTTCTAAAATACAAATCCAACAACTTAAGACAGATTGACTTATTTTATATGTCTGGATTTATTCCTGTCGGTATTTAGGTTACGCCGTGCTTTAATATACATGTTGATTGGTTAAAAAATTCACCCGGTCCTTCCCCAACGTATACAAGGAGAGCGGAAGATAACGAAATGGAGAAAAAATTCTAACTAAATCATAAGACAAGAACCTCCGTCTATATCATAACACAAGCTACCCATTCCATCGTCGAGTCGATCCGATTCGTTCTTATCTATAGATAAGGCAAGAGAGAACTTATGACCTCGCGGATGGAGAGGGATTCGAACCCCGGTATTCCTATCAATACTTCGATTTTCAAGATCGACTCTTTCAACCGCTCAGACATCCATCCCCTTCGTCTTTGCTTTGTTCCAATAGAGTTTAAGGCAAAGCTAAAGTGGTTCGTATGCCTACTTTACCTACTTGACGAAAGGGAACGCACTTTGTTTCCGGGTTTATGGATTGGATTCCGTCAGCGTCACTCCTTTCTTTTGATTATGTCGTGACACTTTGGTTACTGGTGAACGCTTCCAAAGGCGACCCTCTCGAGTTTTCGGCTGTTTCCTAGATTGAAGTAGCCTTTCGTCGCCCTACCAAACACCTCTAAGAGAATGAAAGAGCCTTTGTTTTGCCATCATTGAAACCATTTTATAAAATATCGCTCTATTCTCTATTTCTTTTTTTCGAGTTTTTTGACTGTCTGAACGGGGACGATATTGACTGCAGCTCCATTTTCGATCAATGCCTTTTATTATATTAAATTAAGGAGGGTTTTCCAAGCTTGCCTCCATATAGAGTGGTCTGAGGTGGGTTACCTTGGTAGTGGGGCTATGTATGTAGAAAGGGATCAGTCTCATCTCAGATCAGTTCTGCGTATAAAATCGAAAATTCAAGGGAGCCTAGTCTACTGAAAAAATAAGTAAGTTGTAGACTTATCTTCTGAATCGGAATAATAACAAGCAACTGAACCCACATAAGCAGCACGAGCAAGAGGAAGAGGTGTAGGAGTTCTTGAGTTGGCTTGTTAGAAACCTGCGAGCGTAGCTATAACTGGAATGCGAA
>JAULJZ010072071.1:0-13037 GCA_032270985.1 Heliamphora pulchella | reverse complement strand
GAAAGAGGCAAATATAATTTACTTTTAAGTCATTTTCTTGATTTTGTTTCAATGTTTTATCTTTGCAGCACTTATTACTTAATTATTGTGTTCATTATTTTTATTCAATATTATCTTTTTGCAACTCTAACTACTATGAGTCTGGGTGTGCTGTGATGGACTGATGCTGCTGTTGGTGCTGTTTTGGAGACCAAGTGTGCAGAACCTGCTGGTCTTTTGTGTTGTTCTGCTGCTGGTTTTCATTTGTGTTGTTGCTTCTGGTGTTTGCTACTGCTGGTTTTTGTGTTGTGATGCTACTGCTGGTGTTCGCTGCAACTGGTGTTTGCGGCTGCTTTTTTGTTTTTGTTTTTTTTTGCTTCTGTTTTCTGCTGCTGGTTTTCATGTTGTTAATTGATTTAGCTACTTGTAGTCTTGCAAAACATCCTAATAATTTCAGGTGAACAATCTTTCAATGATTTAATGTTTGGATTAATTTAAACTCTCAATGTTGAACATATTTTTAATAATTGGGTTGTATGCAGACTTTAATGCTCACCTTAAATGTAGATTGATATATTTCTGTTTTCCAGCCTATTTATCAATGTGGGAAAAGCAGTAGTGAATAGGGAATATGAAACAGTTAAGGTTCTTTAACCATTGTAAATGGCCCCAAACAACCAGAACGGAACCACTAACTATAGGTTTGATTTGGTTTGGTTCCACATATCATTCGGTTTTGTCCACCCCTACATGAACCAAACGGCTACATAACTTAATTCCAAAACTCTCAAACTTGGTGCACCCAAAATTTTTGCACCTAAAGGAAATTTGGTAGAAGTGGAATTGCTATCTGGAATCAACGAATAAAAACTTGCATAACTAATCAGAATCCATCTCTGTAGTTATCTTGCTTTTTTTGGGTGAAACTCCATATTTTTTAAAACAGTAACCTTATTGTACTTAAATCTCACAAACATGTAATCAAAGAGTTCGTATCATTCTTCAGATACCAGTTCAACTGCAAAATATTAAAATGGTGGACTCTTGCATGTATCCTAAACTCATTTAAATCCTAAACTTTTTATCCTTTTATTTTCATATTTGATTTAGATTCTACTCGAGGTCACTAGTTTTGACCAGAACTTTCCCTTTATGCAGCTGAGCCTTTTTTCCAACGAGTCTCATGTCAGTCAATGAGCTTTCCAGAAATCAAAAACAGGTCAAAAGATCTTAAAATTTACTTGACAAGTTGATGCAAAACCCAGCTCCGGAGTCGGTATTCCTAAACATAGGATGCAATTTTCGTATCGTATCAAAAAGAAACAACAACAACAAATCAATGTTCACAGGAAACCAAAACCCAAATTGGGAAGCCAATAACTCGATAAAATGGAGAAAGAAAACCACCTTTGATGGGTTCCAGTTCGAGGGAAGAGAGCTGGATGCCATTGGCAGATTGATACTGATCCACAAAGAAACTCAACTGCTCAGCCGCAATGCGGCTGCTGCCGCCGCTGCTTCGATGGTTGATTTTGCTTTCGTCCTTTTTTATTCCACTGACATTGATGTTTTCGGAGTTGTTCTTCTCGGACTTGGCTTTGGACTTTTTGGGTCTGTTGGGGCCGATAGGTAAGTGCTTTCGTTTAGGGTTTCTGAGGCTGTTTTTTGAAAGCTTCTCAGCCTTTCCGCTGGCCATTATGCTCTCCGTAACGTCCGTGGCTTTCCAATCCTTCCGCCCAGCTAACTCGCCTCCTATTTATTTGTCTTGTATGAATCGATGGGGTTTCGAACGGGAAAGGGAATAGGAAATAAGGATGTCAATGGATCGCGGGTTGGAGATATCGTACTTGTCTTTGGGGATTTCACAAGTTTATACATTAAAAGGTCCATAAAAAAAATTAGCGTCATGAGGTCCCATTTATTTAAAAAATAATTTTTTTTTCAAAAGTATCCCTAAGCAACTCCGGTTTTTCTTGAGTGTAATAATTAGTGATATTGATGTCGAATTCAAATTTTGTGTTTTGAATCGTGAGCTTTCGTTATGGAAGATTGTTTCACTAAAACTAATTTTCTCAACGATAATTCGATTATGACCAGATCACTATCCTCGAATCTCTTATATGCATCTCGTTAGCCTTGTCGAAAACAGTGTAGGAAATAGCTGACGGCGAAACAAGTTATTGTCTACCATCAACTCGATCTTCATATCTATTGTTGTTCACTTTTGGTTCAAATTGCTGTCGTTAACTACTCTAAATTTATCTGTTATGTTTTATAAGTTTACTATGCAAAATAAATATATTTATTTTTTTTATATAGTAAGTACATTTTGCTAAACAGATAAATTTATCTATTTCATTTTAACAAGTATAATAAAACAGATAAATTTATCTGTTTTATTAAAAACAGAGTATATTTAAATAGATAAATTTATTTATTTCATCAAATAAGCACATTTTGCTAAACATATAATTTTATCTGTTTCATTTTAACATGTATAATAAAATAGATAAATTTATCTGTCTTATTGAAAAAACATATATATTAAAATAAATAAATTTATATGTTTCGTCAAACAAGCATATTTTACTAAACAAATAAATTTATTTGTTTTATTTTAACATTGACAAGTGCTAAATAGATAAATTTATATGTTCTATTAAAAACACTTATCAAATGTTGTGTTTTATTGAATCAGATAAATTTATCTGTCTTATTGAAAATACATATATTAAAACAGATAAATTTATATGTTTCAACGAGGGTATTTTTTGTGCCAAAAAACTTACATGCGGCAACACAGGACCTATCGCCAGAAAACTTTTATGACGATAGATCTTGCGCGTTAAAAAATATTTAGTTGAATGAAAAATAATAAACAGCCTATAAATTAAACTTCCCATCAATTTTTCGTTATTTTATTAAGCGAGGCCAGAGAGAAAAAGAATTGAAGAATTAGGCAGGGCAGAGATAAATTAAAAAATAATTAATAATTAAAAAGTTATAATACTAATGAAAAGTAAAAATAATCAGATAAAATTATTATTGAACAATTATAATTAATGTGTGTCTTCAAAAATTGCCACAACTTAGATCAATTTTTTGACCTTGTCTCCTAACCCTTAATAGTGACGAGGCGGACCGAACACCTTACCTCGGTGGCCAAACAAGTAGCCCTTCACTTTTCTCCTACAAAACAAAAAACTCTGTTAGCACTTTTAGGCCAGTATTGACCGGAAAACATTCTGACACCCAAGTTAGTATTGCTTTTGAGAGCTTTTTGAAAAAGATTCAAAGTATTGGTTTTTTATACCTTTTTCCTTAGGGGTGTGCTTCCTTTTATAGAGACTTCTTCCTCTTCTCTTTCCTTATTCGAGTTGTTTTTGAGTTTTACCTGCTCCTCTTTTTGTCCCTCAAAATCAGGCATCTTTTATTACCTTGTTGATCTTAATCCCTTTAATTATGGGGATTCTTCTTTATTGTCTTGGGATGTTAGCTCGAGGATGGAGCTCATTTAGCAGTGATTGAGTCAATGATATTTGACATTGGGCCAACAATTTTTCCCTATTCACTCGAGCCTGTCCTCTTAGGTCTTTGGGTGATGTATAAGAAATATGTAAAACGTGATAAGTACTTAGATTCATTGACTCAAAATGAATGTTAAAAACAAGAAATAAAGATAAGAATTTAGATTTGTTAATTCAAGAATGAATACCGAACATAAAGATCCTCTTCAACATGTTAATTCACAAGAATACTGGAATTAATGGCGAAAAGAAGAACTCTTAATATATTATTAATCAAAAACTAAATTGCCCAAAGGCTTAAACCATTATTTATAACCAACCAAATATTTTTCTTACTAGGAAACGTAAAGGAAAAAAGGCAACACTTGCTTGGTAAGAAAAATCAAATAAAAATTCGAAAATTACCAAAATATAGAAAGATTTGATTTAACCTGAAATCAAGAAATTAGAATAAAAAATACGATAGTAGAAAAAACCAAGCCTAAAATAGATGTTAAGAATAAGTAATTAACAAACCAATTATTTTCTAAAATGGCAAATTTAATGATTTGATGGCCCAAATGATAAGGCTTTTTCCAACTGAACATGGGCCTTCCTGTTTGAATTGAAATCTCGGGATGCAATGATAATGCATATGAATCGAGTCAAAAAAAAAATCAGATGGCAAGTGCCGAAACAGGCTTCAAATTAAATTTTTTTGATATCGAATAATCAAAAAATATATACCCGGTATAACTCCCAAGGTTAGAACAGAATTATACCTTCGAAATCTAGTTGTTTTGATTTTGTTTACTGCAATAATCTTTAGTCAACAAGTTGCCGCGGTTTTTGACTAGCAGTCAATTCACCAATCAAACCTTCTACTGTATTCCCGAATGCCAAGAACGCAATAAAAGTGTGGGCTTCACTCTTCATGTTCTTCAAACCCTTAATTAGCTACACTTTAGGTTTTTCATGAAAGACGTGGAAATCCTAGTCTTTATACTAAATGATTTAATTCACTTGTGGTCAGGGTTTATAATTGCATTTATATAAGCTACAACAGAGACCTATAGAGTAAATAAGACATGAGTTTCTAATGTAATTATAAAATCCTACGTCAACCCAGAAGTAGTTTCATAAAAACATAAAATATAATTCATTCTACTAAAGAATTATAATTGTACTCCCAGCCTTATTCTCAAAATCGAATTATGCGAATTCATGTCATTAAATGCTTATTTATTTCCTTTCATGTTAAGATCACAGATACCTACCGATTAAATTAAAATACTAATATTTTTATTTAATCGGTTCTTCAAAAAAAATCTTTAAGAACTTTCGCGTAACTTATTTAACATGCTGGATTATAAAATCCACCTACAGGATTTGGCACGGACTCAAAACTTATGATCTTTCCTTAAGGGTGTATCATCAATCCTGATCGTGGGATGTAGATTCCGTCAATAATTAATATTCGCCATATAATTAACGCCGTTATCCAACTCATCGATATTATAGACCCGTAAAAGATTACAACATTTAATGAATCAAAATAACGAATATTAAATATATGTGTCTAAAATTATTTCAAAATTAAGAGTATAAGCACTCATAATAATCATGGGGTGTGAATTAATTTATATAATCTATCAGTCCTAAGCAACCCAAGAAACGGGTGAATTGGATTCTAAAATAATAATAACGATTTTAAAAATCTTTTGCAAAACCTTTTAATTTCACACAACAAATATAATAGTAAAAAAGCAACAGTTAAATTAAAGAGGTAAGAGAGAGAGAGAGAGAGAGAATTGAACCAGACGCCAAGATTTATAGTAGTTCAGTTTTTTCCAAGCCTACATCTACTCCGCAAGACTCCCCTTGAGAATTTGCATTATAACCAAATGCTTCACATGAGCAATCCAAAACTTTTACAGCTTAAAGAAGTTTCTACAAACACTTCCTATTTTTTTAAACTCTCTTCAAACTCTTCTTTAAGAAGTTAGCTCACTTTCTTAAAAAATTATTAGGGTGACTTATCCTTTATAATAAATAAGAATGAATCAGAGATTCACTAACAATCACTCCTTATAATGATTTGGTAATAAATGAGCAAGGAAGTGAGAGTTTTTTGTTGGAGGAGTAAAATAGTAGTTAATGCTCTAAGAGAAGAATAATGACTTTCAATATATTTAATAGAACAGTAATCCAGAAGTTTAAAGCTCTAAAATTTACTTACTTTATAGTCCATTGAAGTAATTAACCGGTGGTGGTTTGTAGAGGCAATTAATACTCTGAGAAAGTTATTGTTTGAACCAGCGCCATTTTTGAAATCTGTTACAGGTGTCGACACAAAGCTTTTTGGTGTCGACACAAATTGGACTTGGCCTTGGTTCTCGGACAAAGTGTCGACTCACTGCATCATTGTTGTTGACCAAAATTTTGCATTTTCATCACCCACACTGAAGTGTCGACTCATGGAACATTTGGTGTCAACCCTTTCATTACTTTACTTTTTCCAACTAGGATTTTGGTGTCGACTCATATCAAAGTTAGTGTTGATTCAAGGTTTCATTGTCTGCTTAAGTGTTGACTTGTGTCTTCGTTGGTGTCGACTCATATGAGAGATTTCAGCTACTGAAAATTTGGTGTCGACACAAATCGTCTTTGGTGTCAAATCAAGCCATTCAACCTTGGCGACTGAAATTTTGGTGTCGACACTTCTTGCTTTGATGTTAACTCAGCCAATCAGACTTTAGCTACCGAAAAATCGGTGTCGACATTGATCACCTTGGTGTCGACCCAATCAATCCAACTTTGGCTACTGGAATGTTAGTCACCCTTGTTGTAAGGACCCGGTTCAAACCCTAGTATTAGCGTTAGCTCATGAGATCTAAGGTCGCTAAAGGGTTAGGAACCTTAGTTCGATTAGAAATCCTAATTCGATAGAAACCCTAAAAGACCTAACACTCAAGAAGTAAAACCCTAACACCCAGAGAAAACCCCCAACATCCTAAAATTAAGTAATTATTATGAAATATTAATTTGAAAATAAAAAAATACTCATATAAAAGGTAAAATGGTCATTTTGCCCCTAATACACCAAAAAAGTCTTAAAATCTAATATTTAACAATTGGACACTCTAAATTAAAGACTTAAATTAAAATAAGAAGTAAAAGACAAAACATCAACAAAATTACCAAAATACCCCCAAGTGGCTAGCTATACTTTGGAAAATGTGCCAAAAAGTCACTTTTTATATTTTAAGCTCAAATTAAGAAAAAAAATGTCCAAATCAAACCTCATTATGTCTCAAAATTATTCAAACAAGTAATATTAATAATAATATAATATTTTAAGCCATTAAAAGCAAATAAATCACTATTAAAGTTCTTACACACCTAATTAAGCTAAAAAATCATTTTCTTATCAAACTAGCTTAATTTAACTTAATTGCCGTCACATAATTAATCAAATGTTGCCAAAATTATAATAAATTATGAAAATACTAAACTAATCATAAATTCACTAAAATAATATGTTTTGATAGGTAGGGAGACTAAAAAAATACATCAAATTAATTTTTGAAACATTTTCTTGGATAATGTAATACCAAAACATCATCAAACAAACAATTAAAGAAACAATCAAAATTTGGTCTTTCCAAACCTACCTTGGCTGAAATCCACCTGCACAAATCTAATGCTAAATTTTTTAATTAGAGCAAAAATTGCATGCAACCAATCAAAAATAAAAAATTTAAAAATCGTCTTCCACATCATTGTGGAACCCACCACCTCTTCTTTCTATAAAAGCAACACTTGAACCCCCACTCCACCACCACCATTTCGGCACAAAGAGAGAGAGAGAGAGAGAGAGAGACCAAATTTTTAGGTCTTCAATGTGTTCTTCAAGTGTGGGAGAGAAGGAAGGAGAAACAAGAAAGAGAAGAAGAAAGGAGCATAAGGGAGCTAGGAGGAGTTCTTAAAGCCAAGTCCATCCAACCTTCAACCTAAACTCAATCTCTACAAGTAAGAAAAACCTCTAAACTCTCTGATTAAACTCATTCCGAATTTCTCTCAACTCATCTCTTAAAATACAACCAAGAACAAGAGTCGAAATATGAACCAAAATGGTGTCATAATAAGATATTAGGGACTGCTAGAAATTTTGTGACTTGTTACATGTTTGCATGTTGATATCTTTGAGTTTTACGACTTTTATAAGTTTTGGAGTTTTGATATATAGGTGTATAAACCATGCTTGTAAAGAAAATGGACCAAAACTTGACATACAAAATACTAAGTGGTTAGAACATAACTTAACCTGAGATTTAAGGTTTTTGAGCTATCTGTCCCAATTTTTGAAAAATCATAACTAAATCTAGAAACATGTTCTAAGTGTGTGCTTTATGTCCAGACCTATATATTTATGTTATCTTTCACCTAAAATTTGTTTGAACTAATTTGAATGGATAGAACTCGAGATATGATCTTTCTACCAAAATATATCATTGTTAGACCAGTATGTGTTGTAGAGTCGAAAACCCCATTTTCAAACGTGAATTGAGCTTAGGTGTCTTCATGCAAGTTGTAGACAACATATTTTTCTAGCTACCCATTAAATATGAGCCTAATATGTTGAGTTTTGAATGGCCAAATCACTTCTGAAACTCTCTGTTTATGTTAAGTGATTAAAATAACTCTGTGTCACATATTTTTGTATAATTCAAAACCTTTGTTTTTAATGATCTTCTTCAAAAGTGGTTTACTTGAAAAATGTTAGGGACATTTCAATGTAGTTTCTATCCAAAAACTAAATCCAAAAGACTCTGTATGATCCCACAAATGATTTTTAAACTCTCTGTTAAAAACTAACTCTGCTGAGTGTTTGATGCCTCCTGAACACATTTTCTAAATTTGGTTATTTTTCCAACATTTTAAAAACTATCCTAAGCACTCTTCATGAGATTTGTGGAGGACATTTTGAACTAAAACATATCCAAAATTGAGCTTGGTTGGACCTATTTTGATGCCCTAAAACTGAGACTATCAGAGACCCATTTTCAATAAAATTTCTAAGTAATGCTGAACTGTTTTCACTTGTGAGGGTCAAATCACTTAGTTACTTTAGGATTGAGTCTTATTGTTCTACATAAGAGTTGTAGAGAATATTTTTATCTAAATTCTGATAAAAAATCAGAACCTAAGTTTAAATTTAAGTACCTCAAAAAACTACTGTAGTTTATAAATAAGTAGTTGGAAGAAAGCTAGTGAATTGTTAAGTGTATGATAAAACATGCTTTTGTTGTGTGACATGGTTTACATGTTTCATTTGATTTAAATGAGATGAATAATACTTTAATGTAAATATATGATGAAAAAGGACCATGGCAAGAGATTAGAATCATATTTTGAAAGTTGTACCCCATGTTTTAAATTGTTGTACCTTATGTTATATTGGTTTGTACATTTTGCCATGCTTAGTTCTATGCCATGCTATTATTAGTCGTACTTTGAGATATAGAGCGTCTGCCTAGTAAACCAACATATAATCTTTATTTCTTTTTAGGTACTTGATTATATTTTTTTTACCGTAATCCAATGCTCCTGCGTTGGGTTAGATTGATATCTGCTAACGCCAACGGTAAATTAGATTTCGGGTTTAATGCAATGCATATGATACATTAGGCTTTCTACTGCCAAAGCATAAGGAACCGCCTTCATCTTCTTTATCTTATCAGGTATCTTAGGACATTGATCCTTGGATAGAGTGATTCCATGCCTAAAAGAAAGAAATTTTTTCTTGGAATCCTGCATGCTAAAACGAGCAAGGATGTCATCGATATACTTTGCTTGTGATAAGCCCAACATCTTTTATTTTTGATCCCGCACGAGCTTGATCCCAAGGATGTGATTGGCTTCTCTCAAGTCCTTCATATCGAACTATCTAGATAACCATACTTTAACCGTAAATAATGCCCCCACATCGTTTTCGATAAGCAAAATATCATCTACATAAAGTACTAGGAAGATTACCATGCTTCCGTCATGCTTCTTGTACATACAAGACTCATCCGGACTCTGATCAAAATCATAAAACTTAATGGCTTGATCAAACTGAGTGTTCCAAGACCGTGATGCTTGCTTAAGTCCATAAATGGATCTCTTAAACTTACACAACATGTGTTCCTAGCCTTTTACAATGAATCCATCTGGATGTATCAAATAGATACACTCATCAAGACTTCCATTAAAGAAAGCTGTCTAGACATCTATTTGCCAGATTTTGTAGTCGAAATGAGCAGCGATGGATAAGAAAATCTGGATAGACTTAAGCATGGCTACCAGCGAAAAGGTTTTCTCATAATTGATCCATTTTTTTCTGAGTGAACCCTTTAGCAACAAGCTTAGCTTTGAAGGTTTCAACCTTTTTGTCTGCTCCTCTCTTCCTCTTATAGATCCACTTGCATCCAGTGAGTTTTATCCCTTTGGGTGGTTCTACAAGTTTTCAGATCTGATTGGAATACATAAATTTTATCTCTGAATTTATTGTCCTTTGCCAAAGATTTGCATTTTTGTTTTTAAGTGCTTCATTGTAGTTACAGGATTCGGTATTCAGTTCTGCTGGGATCCTGTCAAAAGACTCTCCCAATAACATATACCGATAAGGTTGATGAACAACCCTCCTACTACGACGAGGCATTACCTGTATCTATGTACTAGCAGTAACATACTATGCAGAATCTGAACCCTGTGCATCAGCACTCTGTTTTTGATTTGCACCTATCCCGATAATCCTCTCACTACGAAGAGGTAATGGAATATCAGTGATTTGTTCTTATGTTCTATTGGTATTTCCTATTAGTTTTTCTAATATAATGTTGCTGTTGGGCCTGCGATACATAATATAATCATCTTTCAAGAATCGGGCATTAGTGCTAATAATGACCTTTTGATCCTTAGGATTATAAAATAGACCACCATTCGTTTTCTTGGGATACCCCACAAAGAAATAGACTTCTGTCCTCGGTTCCAACTTACCCGCGTTCTCTTTCAGCACATGTGTTGGACACCCTCAAATCCGAATGTGTTTCAGACTAGGTTTATGCTCGGTCGATAATTTTATGGGAGTAGAAGATACCGACTTAGAAGGTACCATGTTCAGAATATAAGCCGCTGTCTCTAAAGCGAGTCCCAAAAATGAATTAGGTAAACCTGAATAACTCATCATTGATCTTACTATCTCCATAAGAGTCTTATTCCTTCTTTCTGCTACTCCATTCTGCTGCGGAATGCTAGGCAAAGTCAACTGGGATGTAATCCCCTTTGATGACAAATAGTCCTTAAACTCTCCAAAGAGATATTCCCTATCACAGTCGGATCGTAGTGATTTGATACTTTTATCCAGACGCATCTCCGCCTCGAATTCTTTGAATTTCTCAAAGTATTTAGACTTACGATGCATCAGGTAAATGTATCCATACCTTGAGTAGTCATCAATGAAACTAATGAAGTACTCAAAACCACATCTACCTCGGATTGTCATAGGACCACACACATCAGAATGAACTATCTTCAACGGCTCTTTTGCTATATAGTCTTTGGCTGAAAAGGGCCTTTTGGTCATTTTACCTTCTAAGTAAGATTTACAGACTAGAAGTGCCTCCACTTCTAATGAACTCAAAAGTCCATCTGCTACCACTCTATTTATCCTTTTTAGATTAATATGACCTAAGCATAAGTGCGAAAAAAACATTTGGTTCATTAAAGAAGAAAACATTCTCTTATATGGTAAATTAAATGTGTTATTCATTTCAGTTAGTTGTAGTGTAGGAGAGATTGAAGTAATAATATAAAAATCATCTACCAATATACTAGAATAGATAATTCGTTCATTATTCTTAATAATCACAGAGTTATTAAAATAAATCAAATATCCATCTTTAGTCAATCTAGAAATGAAAACTAAGTTTATTCTAATGGTAGGTACATAAAAACAATCTCTCAATATTAAAACCCGATCTCTACCAAAACTGAGAATGACATCTCCTACTGCAACTGCTGTTACCTTTGTATTATTACCCATATGCAGGTAAATCTCATCATCACTAAGTTGTCGGGTTTTCTAGAACCCCTGCAGTGAATTGCAGACATGATTAGTGGCTCCCGTATCTACACACTAGGTATCGATAGATAACACCGCTAAACATGTTTTCACAACTAGTAAACAAAAATTAACCTGTTTGTTTTGCCTTATGAGAAATATTGGACATAGCTCTTTCTAGTACCGGGTCTAGTTGTAGTAAAAAATCTGCCTTTTGGCTTTTTCACACCAGTCTGTGGCCCACTAACTACCCTGAAAACTGTGTCTCCCTATTTCTGAACATTTTTATTATTCATGTCTTTCGGCTCCGAGAAAAAACCTTTTTCAGAAACAAACACATTTCCTCGTATTGAAGGAATACTATTGGTTGTTAAAGCTATATCTAAGTTACTTTTTCAGTTAACAAAATTTGGTCATGTAAGTTTATTTTCTTTGAGTATTGAAGCGAGTGGATTGAAAGGTATTTTAATTCTGAGAATCACAAAATTAAAAAAATGTTAATTATGATGAGCAAAACTTTGAATTCATTTTAATTTGGTTCTCTCTATAATTTTAAAATTAATTCGCCAGTAGCCTAGTAACCTGAGAATAGCATGCCTCGTTGGGAAGACGTCTACTATCCTTCAAAAGACCAAACAGGCTAATTTCTTTTAATTTTACTATTTAAACAACTGACGCTGCCAAGTAAAATTAAATAGTTAACATAGTTTCGGTCTAGTATATAATAGCAGTGACGCAGTTAAAGAGGATACTATTATATAGAGTTAAGTGTTAACCATCATCTAATCCCAAATCAATCGTTTCCCAATAAATCATTTAGTTGGAGAAGTGATCCACACTAACAATTATCCAGAATTATCCCTAAAGGAGGTTTGTACTGGCGATACCACAATTAATCAGTCTGTTGGGGAGAAATGCCTTACTGCCGACACGCAGGGTAAAATTGCATCGCCTACAAACTGGTGATGGAGACCGCGCGATTTATCTGTTAATAAATTTTCTCTCCCACTTAGATTTTTGAAACATTTTTTTAGGATTATAAAAATTTGTCTAATTAAAATAAATTTATTAATTTTGAAAAATCACACGATCTGAAAGAACCAAACATCTTTCTATGCACACGATTCTAAAGATTCTGTTTTATCAAACCATCTTTTCGTATTTAAATGCGTAACAAATAAAATTTAATAAATGCACAATTTTTTCTCTACTTTTTCAGCTAAGGTAGTGATTAAAGGTATTTATTTATTTTATTTTTCATCCCGTATTTTTTGAAAAATAATAATTTATTTCGATTAAATATTTTTCTATTTAATTAATTCAAAATCTGGAATTAATTATCACGTTATTTCAAGATATCCAATTTTGTAAAAAATCATCTTAAACGTGATATTTTGTAAAAAATAAAATATCTAAAGTTTTTCTATTTAATTAAAATTAATTAA
>JAULJZ010072060.1:0-13037 GCA_032270985.1 Heliamphora pulchella | reverse complement strand
AGAGTGAAGATGAAGTAAATAAGGAATAAAAAGATAACGAATAAACATGGGTTAGAAAACATGACTTGATTATGTTTTCATTTACACCTCACAAATCATGCATTACACTTTTATTAGTCTTATCCTATGAGTTTCGTCTCAAGTTGTATGTAAACAACCTTTTACAGGTTTAGATAAAAGAAAGGCAAGCAAAGGATGGGACCTTAAAGAATGTTTTGGAAGAAAGGAGCAATTTCATTTATGGATGTAATCATATATAGATAAATGTATAAATCTCGTGTATTCGCTTCAAAGAATTGTATTGAGAAACTGTATGAAAATTGTGAGATTGTCATGGGTGAATGCATCTAGTGAAATTAATGTATGATTTAATTCGTATGGAGATTAATACAATGGTAAGGAAGTGGAGGATGATAATTAGTATGTAGCTTAAGCTTGTATGGCTCAATTTCTTTTGGGAATTGGTATACCTGATATATAATTGGATATGAATGGTTGTAGTAAGTTTTGATTGTGTTTGAGAATTGAAATCTAGGCAGTGCCTGTGTATAAATTGTGTTTGGAGTTTAATAGGTTTACAAAAAAAATTGGGATAGTCCAAAAAACAGAGGAAACTCTACCGAAATTTTTGAAAAATATACTTAGAAAAATTTTGAAGTTTAAAAATGGAACTTCTTTTAAAACAAACTACATCCTAATGTTTTTCTTTAAAGGAGGTTCAGACCATAAATAGAGTTTTATTGAAAAAGTCCCCTTGGTTATTCGGTAATGTGGAATTATTAATTGGAGTTCACGCGACCCGGGAGTCGGGGCGTGGCAAATGTTCTGTATGTCGCCAAAGCAACTTCCTTCAGCCCAAATTCTCCTGTTGACTGCTTCACTACCAAACTCGAATCTCCCAGGACTTTTAGGCGTCTGATCCCCATATGCTCCACAGCTAATAGCCCCATGATAAGTGCGTCATACTCGGCCTCGTTGTTCGAGCAATTGAACTGCAATTTATAGGCTAACTCTATGCTCCCACCTGACTCTTGGTGGCTTAGGACTGCTCATGCCCCTCTTGTACCTTCGGTCGCAGCACCGTCAAACTATAGTACCCACCCTTCGTTCGCACTTTCTGTGAACATAGTGTTACAAATTTCTCCGGGTAGTTCTTCATTAACTGGTTCAATAACTTGGTCGGGGACCTATGCGAGTAGCTCAACTAGGGCCTGACACTTGATTGCCCTTGGTACCATGCACACGATGCCGAACTCGGCTAGTGCCAGCATCCATTTGGTTGCCCATCGAGTCAGTGCTGGCTTACTAAGCAAGAATCTGACCAAATCAAACTTAGTTACCACCTCAACTCGATGAGTTAAGAAATAGTGTCTTAGCTTTTGCGCTGTGAATTCCAATGCTAGACAATGTCTCTCAAACGGGGTGTATCTTGCTTCTGGTCCTCTGATCTTCCTGCTGATATAGTACATGAATCGCTCGACCCCTTTGACTTCTTATATAAATAGGGTCCCAATAGACCTTGTCGTTAATGTAAGATATAGTATGAGTGGCTTACCAGGTTGTAGCGCAATCTGTTGGAGGCAATACTGTCAAGATCATTATTTTTGTAAACAATTGTTGCTAAAAAAATTAGACGGGCAAATGCCAAAATGGGTTCTAGATAAAACTTTTGACATCAAACGATCAAAATAAAACCCGTGCAACCAAAGTTAATTTAGAAGAATACCTTCTTATCGGTCGATTCTTCAACTACGATTTGATTCTAAGTTAAAGCTCCGATCAGATCTTCTACTGTATTCCCTTACGCGATTCTCGAACGTAGTGTGGGCTACGGACTATCGAAAACTCGTACCGGCAGAACCCAAATATTTTTAATCTTGAAAGATAAGTTATGTTATCAAACTGGTTTAGCTTATCCGCATATATATAGGGTTACAGCAGGAACCTGTGGAGTAATTATGAGTAAAACTTCTAGTGGAACACTGACTCCTATCAGCGATTTCTACAATTACAAAAAACTAGCTGCGGTTTCTGTAATTTCCATAAAACACTGAATTACAGTTCACACCACTAAAGAATTATAACTGCACTCGGACCCATAATCTCAAGACTTTCTTGCATTGAGCTCATGATATTAAATACTTACAATTTCTTCCCACGTTAAGATTTTCGATACCCGCCAATTAAATTTAATTACTGATAATTTAATTTAATTAGTATCTTAATATTCTTTAAACCCTTCCGCTTAACATTTTTGACCGCCGAATAATCAAATCCACCTGTAGGGTTTGGTCCGGTCAAAATTTATAAACTTCTTTAAGGGGGTATCGTTAATTTCGATCTTTCGGGACGTGAATTTCGTCAATAATTAATATTTTTCATATAAATAATACCGCTATCCAACTTACCGGGAATATAGACCCATATAAGATCGCACCTTCTAATGAATGAATCAAAATAACGAATATTTAATATACGCAAATTAATAATTATTTCAAAATTAAGAGAATAAACACTATTCATAATAACATTGGGGTGTGAATTAATTTATATAGTCAGCATGAAATTAATTACCCCAAATGTCCTGTTCAATACACACAAAGTGTACTAGTACAGAGAGTCGGAACAATAGACGACACTATTATTTATTCCTTGTAACCAAGATAGGTTTACTAAAACTCTGTACTACAGTCGTACCGATGGTATGTCCATTTCCATCTAAATTGTGAACATAAAATTTATATTCTGCAAGAACTGAAAATCTGTTCTTCTGTGTGTAAGCCGTACTCTACACACCAGATTAAATACTATTCTAAATATCAGACATCTATGTATAACATTAAAGAAATGATACACATATGTTGCTCATAAATATTCTCATAAAATGAAAAATTAATTTTATTAAAATAAAATCAAATACTAAAAACATAATTTTCAGTATACCAACCCTAACAATCTCCCACTTATACTCAAAAATATGCTTCTATACATCTGACTCCCATATCCTCTACATGACTATCAAAAGTTTTAACCGGTAAGCTCTTTATGAAGGATCTGCAAGGTTGTCTCCTGATGTAAGCTACATGTCTGACTGAAAATCTGAGTCTATGTACCCCAAATGTACTAGACTATCTGCCTGGTAAACCAGCATATAATGCTTAGTCCTTTCTAGGTACTTGATTATGTTTAGTGCAAAGCATAGTATACATGAGACTTCCTACTGCCGAAGCATAAGGAACCACCTTCATTTTCTCTATCTCCTCAAGTGTCTTAGGACACTGATCATTTGATGGAGTGATTCTATGCCTGAAAGGGAGAAACCCTTTCTTGGAATCATGCATGCTAAAACGAGCAAGAATATCATCGATATACTTTGCTTATGATATGCCCAACATCTTTTATTTTTGATCTCGCACAAGCTTGATTCCAAGGTTGTGACAAGTTTCTCTCATGTCCTTGATATCAAACTACCTAGATAACTATACTTTAACCGTAGATAATGCCCCTACATCATTTTTGATGAGCAAGATATCGTCTACATAAAGTACTAGAAAGATCACCACACTTCCGTCATGCTTCTTGTACACACATGACTCATCTAGACTTTGATAAAAATCATAAGACCTAATGGCTTGATCAAACCGAGTGTTCCAAGACCTAAATGCCTGCTTAAGTTCATAAATGGATCTCTTAAACTTGCACAACATGTGCTTCTGGCCCTTTACAATGAATCTATCTGATTGTATCATATAGATACGCTCGTCAAGACTTTCGTTAAGAAAAGCTGTCTTGACATCCATTTACCAAATTTCGTAATCAAAATGTGCGGCAATGGATAAGAGAATCCGGATAGACTTAAGCATGGCTATCGGTGAAAAGGTTTTCTCATAGTTGATTCCTTCTTTCTGAATGAATCCTTTAGCAACAAGCCTAGCTTTAAAGGTTTCAAACTTCCCGTTTGCTCCTCTCTTCTTCTTGTAGATCCACTAGCATCCAATGAATTTTATCTCTTCGGGCGGTTCTGCAAGTTTCCAGACCTGATTGGAATATATAGATTCTATCTCTGAATTTATAGCCTTGTGCTAAAGATATGCATCTTTATCTTAAAGTGTTTCATTGTAGTTACAGGGCTCGGTATCTAGTTCTGCTGGGATCTTGTCAAAAGACTCTCCCAAGAACATATACCGGTCAGGTTGATGAACAATCCTCCCACTATGACGAGGCACTACATGTGTCTGTGTACTAATAGTAACACGCTGTGCAGAATTAGAACCCTATGCATCAACCCTGTTCTTTATTTGCACCTGTCCTGATAATCCTCCCACTACGACAAGGTAATAGGATATCAGTGACTTGTTCTTCCGTTCTACTGGTATTTCTTCTCAGTTCTTCCAGAACAATATTACTTTTGGGCCTATAATCCATAATATAATCCTCTTCCAAGAATCGGGCTTTAGTGCTCACAATGACCTTATGATCCTTAGGATTATAAAATAGACCACCCTTCGTTCCCTTGGAATACCCTACAAAGAAACAGACTTCTGTCATCGATTCCAACTTACCTGCATTTTCTTTCAGCGCATGTGCTGGACACCTCTAAATCCGAATGTGTTTCTGATTAGGCTTATGCCCGATCAACAATTTTGTGGGAGTAAAAGGTACTAACTTAGAAGGTACCAGGTTCAGAATGTAAGCCACTGTCTCTAAAGCGAGTCCCCAAAATGAATTGAGTAAACCTGAATAACTCATCATGGACTTTACTATTTTCATAAGAGTCCTATTCCTTCTTTCTGCTACACCATTCTGCTGCGGAGTGCCAGGTGCAGTTAACTGGGATGTAATCCCCTCTGATGACAAGTAGTCCTTAAATTTTCCAAAGAGGAATTTTCCACCACGGTCGGATCGTAGTGAATTGATACTTTTACCCAGATACTTCTCTGCCTCCGCCTTGAATTCTTTGAATTTCTCAAAGCATTCAGACTTACGGTGCATCAGGTAAATGTATCCATACCTTGAGTAGCCATCAATGAAACTGACGAAGCACTCGAAGTCACCTCTAACTTGGATTGTCATAGGACCACACACATCAAAATGAACTAGCTCTAATGGTTCTTTAGCTCTATAGCCTTTGGCCGAAAATGGCCTCTTGGTCATCTTACCCTCTAAGCAAGATTCATAGACTGGAAGTACCTCCACTTCTAATGAACTCAAAAGTCTATCTGCTACCAGTCTATTTATCCTTTTTAGATTAATATAATCCAAGCGTAAGTGCTAAAGAAACATTTGGTTCATTAAAAAAAGAAACTTTTTCTTATATGCTAATATAGATGTATTATTCGTTTTAGTCAGTTGCAGTGTAGGAGAGATTGGGGTAATAATATAAAAATCATCCACCAATGTACCAGAACAGATAACCCGTTTATTATCCTTAATAACCATGGACTTATTAAAGTAAACTAAATATCTGTCTTTAGCCAATCCAGAAACGAAAACTAAGTTCATTCTAATGGCAGGTACATGAAGACAATCTCTCAATATTAAAATTCGATCTATACCAAAATTGAGAGTGACATCTCCTACTACAACTGTGTTACCTTTGTATTATTGCCCATATGCAAGTAAATCTCCCCATCACTAAGTTGTCGAATTTCTTGAAACTCCTGCAATGAATTGCAGACATGATTAGTGGCTCCCGTATCTACACACCAAGTACTGGTAGATAATACCGTTAAACATATTTTCATAATCAGTGAACAGAAATTACCATGTTTGTTCTGCCTTTTGAGAAGTACTGGACATAACTTTTTCTAGTAGTTTGTCTAGTTGCAGTGAAAACATCTGCCTTTTAACTTTTTTACACCAGTCCGAGGCCTACTAACTATCTTGGAAACTGTGTCTCCCTGTTTCTGAACCTTTTTCTTCTTCATGCCTTTCAGCCCAAGGAAGAACTTTTTTTAGAAATAAACATATTTTTTGGTATTGAAGGAATACCATTTGAAGTTAAAGCTATATCCAAATTACATTTCCAACCAAAGAAATCCAGTCCCGTTAGTTTATTTTCTTTAAGTATTAAAGCGAGTAGGTTGAAAATCATTTTAATCCTGAGAATCACATAATTAAAAAAAATCGTTAATTATGATGAGAAAAACTTTGAATTTATTTTAATTTGGTTCCCTCTACCATTTTAAAATTAATTCGCCAGCAGCCTGGTAACTTGAGAAAAGCATGCCTCGATGGGAGAACGTCTACTATTCTTTATAAAACCAGACATGCTAATTCCTTTTAAATTTACTATTTATGCAACTAACCATACC
Organism: Heliamphora pulchella; assembly: GCA_032270985.1. Lineage (NCBI taxonomy): Eukaryota > Viridiplantae > Streptophyta > Magnoliopsida > Ericales > Sarraceniaceae > Heliamphora > Heliamphora pulchella. The sequence goes on along the minus strand of JAULJZ010072060.1, from coordinate 6,723 downwards.
AAGTAAAATTAAATAGCTGACATAGTTTCGATCCAGTATATAATAGCAGCGATTCAGATTGAGAGAATACTATTATATGCAGGTAAGTGTTAGCCATCACCTAATACTAAATTAATCGATTCGCAATAAACCCTTCAGAAGGAGAAATGATCCACACTAACAATTATCCAGAATTATCCCTGAATGAGATTTGTACTGGCGATATCGCAATTAATCTGTCCGTTGGGGAGGAAGTCCTTACTGCCGACACACAGGATTTAATTATATCGCCTACAAACTGGTGATGGAGACCACGGGATTTAACTGTGAATACATTCTCTCTCCCACTTAGATTTTTAAAATATTTTAGAGGGTTATAAAAATTTGTTTAATTAAATTAAATTTATTAATTTCAAAAATGACACGATCTGAAAGAATCAAACATCTTTTCGTGTACACGATTCCGAAGATTCTGATTTATCAAACCATCTTTTTGTGTTTAAATGCGTAACAAATAAAATTTAATAAATGCACAGTTTTTCCCTTTAATTTTTCAGCTAAGGTAGTGATTAAAGGTATTTATTTATTTTATTTTATGTTCCATATTTTTTGAAAAATAATAATTTATTTTGATTAAATATTTTTTCATTTAATTAATTCAAAATCTGGATTAATTCCCACGTTTTTCTAAGATATCCGATTTTTAAAAAATCATATTTAAACGTGATATTTTGTAAAAAAATAAAATATCTAAAGTTTTTTTTATTTAATTAAAATTAATTAATTAAAAAAACTTAATTTTATTTTTTATTACAAAATATTTTAATTAAAACTGAATTTTTGAATTAATTAAATTAACTGGATAAATAAAATAGATATGCAATCATCCACGTAATTTATATATATATATATATAAACATGATATGCATATATCCTGATTTTATGATCTAAGTGAAACATTGAGGTGTTTCAGTCTCCCTAAGAGAATCAGCTGTTTCAATCCATGTTTGCCTCTGATTCAGGGTTCTGATTGCATCAGGTTTCCATGATACTATTTGATGTATACTGATATATCATATCAGTCTCGTACACATCAAAAACTCAACACAATGCAACCCCGGGAGAGAGAAACCGCCGGACAACCACTAGCCACCGCCAGTGCTGCCTTGCTACCGCCTCATCCGAGCTCCGTTTTTTACGAGTTTTATATCATTGGAAAGCTCTCGAAATATGAAATTTTTTTTTCAAAAATTTTGCTGGATAACTACTCAGAAAACGACCTGAACCTCAAAAAACGCTGCTGCCCGCCACAGCATTGCGCAGCCAACTTCCCGGAGCTTTTTCGACCTCTTCCCGAACTCGATTTTTAACGTATTTTATATCAAAAGAAAGCCCTCAAAATATACTATTTTTATATAAAAAAAACTGCTCAAAAATAGTCCAAAAAACTTTCAAAAAAACTGCCAAAGGCTGCTGCCACCGCACCCAGCTCCGCCGCCTTTAACCGCCAACTTTCCGAGGTTGTTCTGACCTCATCCAAACTCCGTTTTTGACGTATTTTATATCGTTGGAAAGCACTTGAAAAATAAAATCTTTTTTTCAAAAAAATATGCTCGAAAATAACCCAAAAAATTATCAAAAAATTGCCTAGAAGCTGCTGCTGTAGCACCATTACAGCAAAAAAAACGCTACTATTTTTTTTCTTTTTTAATGCACTGTTTGGCCCAGTTTTTTTTTGACATTATTTTGAGGTATATTTTACTAGTATTTTATGTTTAAAAAAATTCTCAAAATGTAGTCCCAAAAATGGCCCGAAAAATCATAAAAATCGTCGTCGAACTGTCGCCGGCAAAGCTGCCGGAACCGGGCTATTTTGGTGAATTTCTGTTGCTATTTTGACTTGTTTTTTATGCTATTTTTTATACTTAAAGACTACAGAAAAATTTACCAAAAAAATCTATTTAAAACCATTAAAATCTTACAGCGATCTGTGGCTCGATAAAAGTCGAACCACCACCGGTGCCACCTCCGTTCTTCGTGTTCTTAGACATGTTCAACATGTTCTTAAATAATTTAAACAGATATTTAAAAATATAAAACTAACTGTTACATCGATTCTATGTCCTGGAGGATCATATTCAATCTATCACAGTCAACAACCGTGATTAAAAAAAATAATCATCATTCACACCATTCAATCAAATATGAAAAAATAAATGACAATCAAAAAATCAGGATTAGAATGCTTACAAAACAAAGTTAACAACAGTTCTAAAACTACCCGACCCTGATAACAACAGTTTTAAAACAAAACGACTCTGATACCAATTGTTGGAGGCAGTACTGCCAAGATCATTGTTTTTGTAAACGATTTTTGGTAAAAAAAAAAAAAACTGGACAGGCAAACGCCGAAACGGGATTCAGATAAAACTTTTAACGTCAAACGATCAAAATAAAACCCGTACAACCAAAGTTAATTTAGAAGAATACCTTCTTATTGGTCGATTCTTCAACTTCGGTTTGATTCTGAGTTGAAACTCCTGTCAGATCTTCTACTGTATTCCCTTTCGCGATTCTCGAACGTAGTGTGGGCTACGAACTATCGAGAACTCGTACCGGCAAAACCCAGATATTTTTAGTCTTGAAACACAAGTTATGTTATCAAATTGGTTTAGCTTACCCACATATATATAGGGTTACAGTAGGGACCTGTGGAGTAATTATTAGTGGAACACAGACACCTATCAGCGATTTCTGCAATTATGAAAAACTAGCAGTGATTTCTGTAATTTTCATAAAATATTGAATTACAGTTCACACCACTAAAGAACTATAACTGCACTCTGACCCATAATCTCAAGTCCTTCTTGCCTTGAGCTCCTGTTATTAAATACTTACCATTTCTCCCCACGTTAAGATTGTCGATACCCGCCAATTTAATTTATTGGACATCTTTATATTTTTTAAGCCATTTCGCTTAACTTATTTGACCGTCAGATAATCAAATCCACCTGCAGAGTTTGGCCCGGTTAAAACTTATAAGCTTCCTTAAGGGAGTATCGTCAATCCTGATCTTTTAGGACGTAGATTCCGTCAATAATTAATTTTTTTCATATAAATAATACCACTATCTAACTCATCGAGAATATAAACCCATATAAGATCACACCCTCTAATGAATTAAAACAATGAATATTAAATATACGCAAATCAATAATTATTTCAAGATTAAGAGGATAAACACTATTCATAATAACCTTGGGATGCGAATTAATTTATATAGTCAGTATAAAATTAATTACTCCAAATGTCTCGTTCAATACACACAAAGTGTATTAGCTCAGAGAGTCGGAGCAATAGACGACGCTATTATTTGTTCCATGTAATCAAGACAAGCCTACTAAAACTCTGTGCTATAGTCGTACCGATGGTATGTCCATTTCCATCTAAATTGTGAACATAAAATATATATTCAGCAAGAACCTAAAATCTGATCTTCTGTGTGTAAGCCGTACTCTACACACCAGATTAAATACTATACAGAATATCGAACATCCATGCATAATATTAAAGAAATGATACACATACATTGCTCATAAAAATTCTCATAAAATAAAAAAATAATTTTATTAAAATAAAATTAAAAACAAACAACATGGCTTTCAGTGTACCAACCCTAACACAATCATGGTCTGAGGAGAAATTAGAGCTTCCTTAACTCTGTCAAAACCCCGCTGGTGCCCTTCTGTCCATTCAAACTTCATGTTTCCCTTGATTTTCTCTGCGAAGGGGGAAATCATTTGTGCCAGTGCTGGAATAAAGCACCGTAAGTAGGAAACTTTCCCCAAAAATCCTTTTAGCGACTTCTGGGACTACGAGGGAGGCATCCCCATTATGGACTTGATATTTTTGCTATTAGCCTCCATTCCGTGCCGATGGACCAAAAACCCTAAAGACTTTCCTGCTGTTACCCCGAACGCACACTTGAGTGGGTTTATTCTCATTTTAAACTTTCTGCACCTCTTAAATACTGTCTCCAGATCGATTAGATGGTCATGCTGCTTCTTTAATTTTACAACCAGGTCATCCACATAATATTCGACTATCTAGTGCAACATATCATGGAATATTACCATCATAGCCCGTTGATATGTTGCGCTAATATTCTTCAATCTGAATGGCATGACAGTGTAGTAGAAATTACCTACCAGTGTTTGGAATGCCATTTTCTCAGCGTCACCTGGTGTCATTCTGATCTAGTTGTAACCACTAAACCCGTCCATGAAGAAGAACATTTCGTGGCCCGAAGTAGCATCAACTAGTGTGTCAATATGTAGGAGTGGAAACTCATCTTTTGGGCATGCTTCATTCAAATCTCTGAAATCAACGGATATTCGGATTGCTCATTCATCTTCTTCATCGGCACAATGTTCGCTAGCCAGGTCAGGTATTGTTTAGGCTTTATGAACTTAGTCTTCTGTAACTTCTCGATCTCTTTCTTGCTTTTCCCTTCTAGCTCAGGATGATGCTTTTGAGCTGTTTGCTTTACTGGTCGAGCATTCGGGAGTACATCCAGATGGTGTGTCACCAACTCTTTGTCCCAACTCTATCTAGTCCAGGCATCTCCTCGTAGTTCCATGCAAATATGTCACCATACTGTCTCAACAGCTCAGCTAGGCTCTGTTTGAACTCTATTGCCAGTGTTTTGTTGGTGTGCATTAGCTTTGGTGAATGATCGTTTATGCTCAAGTTAACTTCTTTAGTGGCTCTTGGTGTGGTCGAGGGTCATCCTACATGCAGTCAGGTGCTGGTTATGGCTGGGTGGCCTCAACGGTGTCAGGGTTAGTTACCTGAGAGGTGGCAACTAACCCCGCACACCTTCATAAGTAATACACCAACTTTCCTCCTTCTCTAACTTTCACAAGCTTTGTTGGTGACTCTAATTTTGGTTCTCTTGTCCTGCTAGTTGATTCCGTCTATGTTCTCCCTTTGCTCAAATCTTTCCACTTTGGTATCTTCACTGATCCTGCCCTATCAATGATCGCCTTACTTTTTGACATCTCGTCGAAGAAATAGCATCAGCCAGATGGGCCTCCCCGTAGTGGAACGACTTCTTCGTGGCCCCCATAGTGACTTCCTTTCCCTGCCAATGGAACTTCACACATTGGTGATAACTGGAAGGCACAACGCCGTACCTGTGCATCTTAGATCTTCCCAGGATAACATGATAGCTCATATTTGCGTCGATGATATGAAACTTGACCGGCATATAGATCCCATGTAACTCGAGGTTCACTGTTACATAGCCCTAAGTTTTCTTTCTCTCTTCTCTGAAACCAGTTACTATTATAGGTTGGCTAACTATCATATCTTCTGAAATCCCTATTCTTTCGATAGTTTTCCTAGCATGATATTAAGCGAGGCCCCACTATCCAAAAATATACGCCTAAACGATACCCCATTTATAATACCGGTAATATATAGAGGTCGATTATGAGGGAAGGGGTACCTTCGATCGCAGTCGGTGAACACTATTGCATATGAGGAGTTTGTCGCTATCTTTCAGAGTGCTCTCTCTAAGGCCATGCAACTCTAGTCGTTGGACTCTGCTACGCGCATTATCACCTTGGTCACCTCCCATCGTGACTTCGCTGTGAATCCGAGCTAGTTATAAAATTGCTTGAATTTAGATGATTCTTGCAGGGCCTTGACTGGGTCCTATATTCCCCTGCAATCTGGTACTTTGTGTACTTCTTCATCTCCTGTCATCATGTTAACTTCTCTGTCATGCTCGGGGAATGGTTTCTCCCTAACGTCGTTATCTCCCTCATCCGTGAACCTTAGCTGTTTTTCGGCCACCTTTCTCCTGAAAATCCTTGTGAGGGTAAAGCACCTCTCTGTGGAGTGCAAGGTGGTCCAATGATAGACATAATAGTTCGGTCCTTCTCTATCTTTCTTAGATGGGAGAGTTTCTACAGGTGGGAGTGTTAACTCTTTATCAGTGACCCACTCTTTAACCATCTTCTTGACCATCTCAATACTACATCGGTAAGGTGGTAAGTCATCATCTCGCCACCTTTTGCTTCTGTCTTCTCTTCCTCTTTCTTACTTCTGTCCACCAAAAGTCGTGAAAGCCTGAGCCCTGTCACTGAGGAAGGGGACTTGTTTAGTGGGCAACTTGATTGTATTGTGAAGGTTGCAGGCAGCCTTAATCAAAGCTGAGAACGTAGGCAATTTGAGATTGATGAGATGCACTCTGTATTCTCGCATAATCGCTTGAACACACATCTAGACTAGGTGAGTCTCACTAATTGGATCATAGCATTCGACAGCCAGATCTTGGAATCTCTTGACATACTTGAGTAGGTCGTCTCTAAGCCTCTGTGTCTATATCACTAGGGTGAGTGTTGTTACCTTCTCATGAACTTGGAAAAATTCGGTATAGAACTTGTTAACCATGTCTTCCCAAGTGATGACTGAGCCTAGCGTGTTAGGGTTGATATACTGAAAACCATATTTTTAGTATTTAATTTTATTTTTTAATAAAATTAGTTTTTCATTTTATGAGAATTTTTGTGAGCAATGTATGTATATCATTTATTTGTTAAGTATGGATATCTAATATTCTGTATAATATTTAATCTGGTGTGTAGAGTACGATTTACACAAAGATCAGATTTTAGGTTCTTACAGAATATAAGTTTTATGTTCACAGTTTAGATGGAAATGAACATACCATCGGTA
>JAULJZ010072049.1:0-13037 GCA_032270985.1 Heliamphora pulchella | reverse complement strand
TAGTTGGGTAACCTCCCTCATAACGGGATATAAAGGGCCGAAAACCCTTGTAACTTGGTACTTTGGAACAACCACACGACATTAACCATACTTTCATAGTAACATCAAGCTAGCTCAAAATATCATGAATAGCACACTTGAATTAAAAACATCATAGCTTTTGAAAACAACAAGTTCATGCGATCGTCAAACTGGTCATAATTCAAAACGTATGCTTCAAAGCATTTTCATGCATCATTTACATAAACTCAAGTTCAAGATAATGGCTAAGCACTTTCACCTTATCTTATATGAATACGAACCGAGCTTTTGTCATCGAGCTAAGCTTGCTCCTTGGGTAACAAAACTTCCATACCTAGCAAGCAAACATGACTTAACCGTCAACACGGAGTTCTACCCCTCTTAGAACGCGAAGTAATAAAATTATTCTGACCATTGAATGTTTTCTTGATTTTAGGGACCATGGTTACTTTCTTTTCAGGTTTAAGGGGTACTATGCACTTGCCAAATCCTTCATTTGTTTAAGGATTTAATTTAACCATTTATTACTCTCTCCCAATCATTAAATTTTAAAGTACCGCAGCATTTTGAGGTACTTAGACTTAGAGTTGGATTATGATTTTTTGTGAAAATTTAGATTATAATATTCTCTACAACTTTTATGTTTTACACCAAGGCCAAAACCTAAGGCAACTAGATGAAAAACTTGATGGAAACAAAAATGGTTCAGCACTTGATCAGAGAATTGGTCAGAAAAGTATCTCTGTTGGTCTTGGTTTTCGGGTGTCAGATCAAGTCCAAATGAGCCCATGTTTGTGTACAATCTTGCTCAACATGTCTCCTACAAGTTTCATGTTTAGAGCTAAGGGTAGTTGTTTGGAACAAGTTATACTTGTTGGCCATTTTAGAAAATAGGTTCTGTCAGCAACCAAAACTCAGCAGAGCCGATTTTAGAAAGAGGGTTTGAAACAGTTTTGGGAATTCATCCCGAGGCTTTAAGGTCTGATTTGTGGTTTGAAAGTATTTCAATATGTTATCTAGAAAGTTAATGTAGACTACTTTTGGAATAGATCACTAAAAATAGGGGATTTGGGTTACACAAAAATGTGTTATAGAAGTGTCCTTTGATAGCTGAAACACAATAAAGAGTTTGAAAGGGGTTTTGACCTATCAAACCTCATTATTTTTCCTCCTTTTTGGTGGGTAGCTAGATATACATGATCTCTACACCTTTCCTATTTTGGCCAAAACTCAGATCTCATTGTAAACTAGGGTTTTTAGGTCTGTATTTTTTACTGGTCTGAAACTGACACACTTTAGTAGAATTGCAATATCTCGAGTTCTACTTACTCAAATGACTTAAAATCAATTTTGGATGAAAGATAACACAACAACCTAGGTCTGAATATAAAGAAAACTCTTATTTCATTTTTCTACATTGAGTTATGATATTCCAAAGATCAGTAGAGAAAGCTTAAAACGCCTAAAACTCAAGCCTATTTTGGTTCTAGCCTCTTAGTGTCATGTATGTGAGTTTTTGACCCATCTTCTTTGTATACATGTGTTTTACTTCAATATATCAATGTTCCAGAGCTTATAGTAGTCATGGAACTTATGAAAAAACCCACATCAACTCACAACTTCAACATTCATACCGAATAGCCCCAAAAACCAACCATGATGCCTTTATTTTTGAGTTTTCGGTTCTTGATCTTTGATTTGTGTTTCAAAATAATAAGAGAGGTATTTGATATGGATAACATCAGAAGTGTTAGAGCCTTGATTACCTTATTTAGAAGTTGTTTATTTGTAATGGAAAACCTTGGACTTAGCTTTCAAGCTCTATGGATCCTCCTCCTTCTTTCTTCTTCTTTCCTTTTCTTTCTTCTCTCTCTCTCTCTCTCTCTCTCTCTCTCTCTCTCTCTCTCTCTCTCTATCTATCTATCTCTCCCTCTCTATATGCACGAAATTATAAAGAAAAAGGGTAGGTTGGGTCTCTTTTTATAACCAAAAGTCAATAGGAAGCTTCCTAGGAAGTTTCCTTAACCATGGATTAACTAACCTTAGTTACTTTAAACTTAACTTGAGTTTGTGAAACTTGCTCACCAAGTTTCAGCACATTCTCCTAGGTTAGCCACTTGAGTGTAGGAGAAAATTATGGTATTTTCACATTGATTCGTTTCTTGACTTTTCGAGTCTAACTCTTGTCTTAAACAACTTGGACTTATAACTTTGAATTTTTATCCTCAACATTAGGGTTTTAATACATGCTTGTGTGGTTCCCACTCTGTCCCGGGTTTCAGGCTCAAAAAGGTTAAATAGTCGGGCTGGTTCTTCTTACCGAGCTTAGGTTCGAGATTTCATTTCTTTTGAGATGTTCTTTCTTTTTTATTCATATCTTAAGTTCATGTTATTACATCTTTTCTGTGGTCTTTTATTTTTCATACAAGACATTCATGTTATTTGCACATAAGACATTCAATCAAAATAGTTCAAGATTTGAGGAAATAAAGCATAATCTTATGAGCAGAAAAGTAAAAGGCTCAAAGGCCCAAATGTTTCTAAAGGTATGGTAGGGGCACCCACGCCCATCATCAAGTGAAACTGGGGCACGCAGGCCTAGAAAAAACTAAATGTATCATAACTCGTGTGAAATAAATCAATATGACAAAAGGGGAAAGATCTCTCTCTCACTGTCTCCGATGGACTCGACAAGAGGATGGGCTAGCACTTGAGGGGTCGGCCTCGACAGAATCAAATAGCTCGTCGAAGTCATCACTGTCATCATCATCACTGCTAGAGGAAGAGACTATCTGGGGGTAGCTCTAAACTTATGAAGATCCTCTGGAGCGGGCCCGAGAAAAGGTAGCACGAGAAGTACGACCCCAACCACGGGCTGGAACTGGAGTACGTGGCTGTAAAAAAGATAAGGGTAAGAACGTAAAAGAAGAATGTAGAGACAAACAGTAAGAGGAAGGTGAGAGTTACTCGCGATCTCGATGGCTACAGGAGTGAAGACAACCCCAGCTGAACTAAGAGCAGCATCCTACTAGCAGATAAGGGACCTCATACTGCTCATCAGAAGCATGTGATGGTCCAACAAGGCCTGATCCATCTGCAAAGAGGAAAACGAAACTGAACAACTAAAAACAAAAAGAATCAAGGGAAAATGTTGTGAAAGTGAGACAAACCTGGCCAAGATCTGCTATGAACTTCGGAGTCGGGGGAACCGAATTAGGAATACTAAAAGGGTACCCTATAACAAAGATGGTGACAGCCTACGATACCTCCACAGCAGCTCCAGCTCTAACTCCCACAGCCCCTACTCCCGCTCCAACTGCTCTAGATCCACCAGCATCCGCTCTTGCTCTTGGGGTAGCTGCCTCTCTCCCTCTCCCTCTGACTCTACCTGGTTCAGCTGATAGATCTCCTGCAGCTCTTGGATGAGGACCCATCGGTCCCATCAGATGGCCTCTCGCCCATGTCGTGTAGTCGCCAATCGGCTACAAGAAAGCAGACGCTGGAGCTCCAGCTACCTCCAGCATAATATCAAGGTCACCCATGAAGTCTGTCTGACATATAGAAGATGGAAGAGGCATGGGGATCCAAAAATTATCCAGGCCTAAGGACTGTCGGATAACCCGCTCTCCCAAGTACCACTCTCGGTAGAACTGGCCCTCCAGCAAGACTCGCAACCCGGATGTACCATGACTGCACATCAGGTCCATGCCAACCTTGTCCTCTATCCCCTACCAAACATCCCAATGAACCTATAAAGGAAAGAAGGTATTCAGATAGATCAGTGATCAGTGAATGGATCAAATCAGTAAATGGATCAGATCAATGAATAGGTCAATAAGCAATGAATAGATCAAATCTGGAAATAGATCAGATCAGTGAATAGGTTCATACGTAATGAACAGATCAGATCAGTGAACAGTGAATAGATTAGTGAGCAATAAACAAAACAATGAACAGTGAACAGGATAGTGAACCAAATAGTAAAACATAACAGTAAATAGGAGATAGATATTGTACCTGATCCGGAGTCATCCAGTCCAAAAATAGTCAGAATATATCTATGCTCTTCCCCCGGGGCTTCGTGCCCTTGAATCCCCTTGCCCACCGAGCCACGTGGGGAATGACTAAAGGATCCTCATAAGAGTTCACCGGGACATGCATCCCAAGGAGCTCGTAGCTCCACAGCTGCAAAAGAAAGGGTCAGCAAAAGAACAGATAATAGATATGTGAAGAAAATGCAAAAAAATTAAAAATAATAGTTTACCTCACAGATCCTCCAGTATCCCGCCACGCTCAGCTCCTGGGAGATCCGGGACACTGCTCTCATGGAGCCATATAGAGTGGTGAGAGTCGCGCCTCCCCAATCATAAGAAGCTACTCGGTCTAAATGAAAGAGGGCTCTTAGGTAATGAAGATTAACAGTATTCTCCTTGTTCACAAATAAGGAGACACCGAACATGTACATGAGAAAAGCCCAGGCAACCCACTCGTAGTGGCGAGGGTCTGAACAATGAAGTGACGAAAATGGGTGTGGAACCAAGAATACCTGACACGGCCTTGGTCCATCTGAGTAGGAATAGTGCCCAGGAAATAGGTGAGGTCCTCCGCAAACTGTGGGACGGTGGAGTTAAAGGGAATGGGGTCACCGCTAACACGAATGCCTGTGATCATAGTAAAATCAAGTGGGGTTAAGGTAGCCTCAAATGTAGTGAAGTGAAAGGTATTGATGGTGTCCCACCACCTCCCTGCAATCGCCGTCAGCTGAACTCTGTCATTGTTGGTCTCACCCAGCAATGGTATGAATCGTGCGAAACCAGAGGCAACAATGAAAGCTCGACTATGGGCTGGAAGATCTGCATGCCACTCTAGTACCTCACCTAAACCACCAAAGTCGCGAATATATCTTCCAGCCTGAAAATGCAAAAAGAAAACAATCAAAAAATATAATAAAGTTGTTGGAATAATATAGATACAAAAGAGAACGAATAAAGAGAGATGCTCAAAATCCAAACTGCGAAGCTTTGTTTTCCTAGATCCATACAACGTCTTAGGTTTTCTCTTAAGCCCTAGAGAGCTACGCACCCTAAGCCCTGGTGTGCTAGGTAAATCCTCTATCAAACGCTAGGTTCGTGTGTGAGTGACGATCCTTAGGTTCTCCCAAGCCCTAGTGATCTAGACACCCTAAGCCCTAGTGCACTAGATAAGCCCAATCCTAGGTTTGTGTATGACTAATGATCCTTAGGCTTTCTCAAGCCCTAGTAAGCTAGGCACCCTAAGCCCTGGTGCGCCAGGAAAATTCTTTTTCAAACTCTAGGTTCGTGTGTGAGTGACGATCTTTAGGTTTTCCAAGCCTAAGTGAGCTAGGCACCCTAAGCCCTAGTGCGCCAGGTAACCCCAACCAACCCTAGGCTCATGTGTGAGTGACGATCCTTAGGTTCTCTCAAGCCCTAGCAAGCTAGGCACCCTAAGCCCTGGTGCACCAGGTAAACCTAACCCTAGGATCGTGTGTGAGCAACGATCCTTAGGTTCTCTCAAGCCCTAGTGAGCTAGGCACCCTAAGCCCTGGTGCGCCAGGTAAATCCTCTATCAAACCCTAGGTTCGTGTGTGAGTGACGATCCTTAGATTTTCTTAAGCCCTAGTAAGCTAGGCACCCTAAGCTATGCTCCTCAGGCACCTATATGTTTTCTAAAGCCCTGCTCCTCAAGCACCCTAAGTTCTGGTGCGCCAGGCAAATTCTTTTTTTAAACCCTAGGTTCGTGTTTTTGTGACGATCCTTAGGTTTTCTAAAGCCCTACTCCTTAGGCACTCGAAGCCCTACTCCTCCGGCACCTATACGTTCCCTAAGCCCTGCTCCTCAAGCACCTATATCTTTTCTAAAGCCCTGCTTCCTAGGCACCTCAAGCCCTACTCCTTAGGCACCTATATGTTTTAAGCCCCATTTTCTGGGCGCCTATGTTCTAAACCCTAGCATGCAAGTGTTTGTCCCAAAATCTCCAATTGCTTAGGTAATCTATTTAGTCCTTGATCCAGTGTCCAAGTTTGTCCTTTTAATATTAACAATATGTTTGAATTGTAGTTTTACATTATAAGTTCCTGTTATTAAATTGATTACCTCATTTTAACTGGTGCAATTGGTTATAAGTTTTTCAATCGCATACATCATATCTCAAAGTAACAGAGGATCCTAAACATGCATCTATGTTTAAGTATAAAGCTACAAAGCATGCTCCAATATTTTGAATTGAAAGAGAAGAAAAGAGGACTTACCACATGATTATGGCGGGAGAGGTGGTCCAATGGCTCGCAGAGAAGAAGATCGGAAGCAACATTAGTAACCGGAGGCTCGTATCTCCTCATCCCGCTGGGTCTCAGATGATGAGGAGCCAAAGAATAGTAGCTAGGGTCAAAAGGAATGGGGATCCCCTCGCCAATATGGGTATCTAAGAATTCAGCAATCTCAGCCTTGGCAACTGCCTGTGCTACAGCGGCCGCCTGTGTCGCCCTGTCCTGCTCCTCAGCAGCACGAAGCAAAGACAGCTCAGCCTCGGTCGTGAGAATGTTCATAGCCCCCATCGCAGTGGAGGGCAGAGGCGCGAAAATCCCACCAGTAGGTAGGCTAGAGTCGATCCCTCTAATAGCTCCAAGAGAAGTGCTATCGAAAGTCTAAGGTCCTCGTCGTGCCACAAGAATGTTATCACCATGGCCTACCATGTGAAGGAGATGAAGTAAATGACTCAAAAAGCTAAAGAAAGTCTTTGGAACCTTGAGAACCCGAGAGGGTTTAAGAGAGAGTGGAGAGGCTGGAGAGAGAGAGCTAAGATGCAAGTGAGGGTTGCCCCGCGCGTTTGGGGGTTTTGATGAGTGTTGAACCTTACGACCACAACATTTGATGTTGGCGGTCGTACGGTTCTTGAACCGTTTTGTTGCGACCGCAAGGTTAGTTTGAATAGATGCTAGCGATCACAAGTTGGCTCAACTGTCACATCGCGACCTTGAGCCTCGAACCCTGTGACCGCAATGTATGGATGTTGTGGGTCTGTCCTTTTTGTCATGATTGCGTTTTGGGGTTTTGTGTTTGTTCTTAAGAATGTGTTTGGGTACTTCGTTTGAGATTTAAATATAATTTTAAAGTCTTGACTCGACTTTTTAATTATCTTTTATCTCGTTCTCATCTAGAATTTTTAGATCTTGACTTGACCTATTAATTTATGATTTTTTCTTGATAAATTTAATTTTAAAGTCTTTACTCAACTTTTTAATTATCTTTTATCCCGTTCTCCCTCCTGAATTTTTAGGTCTTGATTCAACCTATTAATTTGTGATTTTTTCTTGATAAATTTAATTTTAAAGTCTTTACTCGACTTTTTAATTATTTTTATTCCGTGTTCTCGTCTGAAGTTTCTAGGTCTTAACTCGACCTATTAATTTGTGATTTTCTCCCGATAAATTTAATTTTAAAGTCTTTACTCAACTTTTTAAGTTATTTTTATCCCGTGTTCGACCTGAATTTTTAGGTCTTGACTCTACCTATTAATTCATGCTCTCCTGGCTAAAATAATTTCTAGGATCTTGGCTCGATCCTTGTGATTATTTCCCCAGTTTTGTTCTTAAATCTTGACTCAATCTTCGAATTGTTATTTGCCTGTGCTCCTTTAGGTCTTGACCCGACCTTTAGGATATCTCTTGACCTGGTAGCATCTGCATCGTGTTTTATATCTTTCATCCAGCATCTTTTGCATTTGTCCCAGAACTACATTTTAGTCTGATCCCTAGCAAAAGGGTACGTAGGCAACTTGATAGAAATTCAGGCACGACCACCATCATCTGTATGCTTATATGTTTTGCAGCCTAAGATTAGCATCTCGATTAAATGGATGTTGTCTCTGAGTCTTTGACATAACTCGCATCACGCGTTGCTGTGCAAGTTATGTCAAAGAGGAGAAACTGTAGACATCCCAATTTGACCCCACCAAATCTTAAGCTTATCCAGATGAGTTCAATGATAAAATTCAAGTGGGAATGATGACTCTACATGATCACTGGGAAGTTACTCTATGAAATCAAACCACAAGATCACATCTTTTAAACTTTAAGGCTGCAACCTTTTGATTCTTGCGACCTGAATGTTCACTGGCCCAAGTAACTCAATCGCAACCTTTTGAACCTCGCAATCGTTGGTTTGATTGTTGCGACTGCCATATGAATCTCTTGAAAACCCTAGCATTTGTCACGGTCACAACCTTTGAAGGTGGCGACCGTAACATTTTTTAGCCCAGTCTGAGCATCGAGCGTGGTTGCACCTCATTGGCTGACATACTCTATATAAACATACCTTTGGTACGATTTCAAGGGACCTTTCCTTGACATCAAAATACTGCCATCTTTTATCGAGTACTATACTAAAAAAAGTACGCTAATACTCTGCTGTATTCTCGACTCGTACCTCGATCCACATACTGGAATTGGATTATTAGCCAGAGACCAGAAAGTTGATCACCACATTTTACGACTCGAGGATTCATTTAGATTATTGCACCCCGGGTATTTTTTCAGATCCTCAACACTACTTGTAACACCCTGCTCCTACAAGACACCAAACCTATACAAAGGGATGTGATCCCACCACAGACCGGCGACCAAAGAGAAAGACAAGGGATAAAGATATTGAGAGACCAAGTAAGAACTGGTAAGCAACCACAACACCTTAATGTGAAAAGAGGTATACATGAGTCACTAGGGATTCGCCATCCCAAAGACATACATTACTTCTAAAACATCAAAAACCTTCAGGTTCTTACACATGAAGCTTTGCCAAAACAAAAAACTAAACAAAAGAAAACCAAACAAAAATGATTCCCAACTCTAGAACCAAAACTACTCGACGACGCCTGTGGTGGACCAACTCCTAGCCGTTCCTGGTATCTGTAACCACAAAGATTACAGGAGAGCCCACTTAGCATTATCATGAACAGAAAAGATAGTTACTTAGTTAAGGATAACTAAAACTATTTCTAAAAATAGTTCATCACATTTTACACAAAAATATAGAAACAGTTGCAATTGCATGAACATAAAATATCACAGATTATACAAAAGCTTCTCAGTATTGCAAATAGGAATATATTCCAAGCTCAATCGCCACAAATTTAAGCTATATGACCACTTTCTCAAATCTAGAATCAAACCCCAACAGTGTCCAAGTAGTCATCAACCTCACAACAAGGAGTTCCAATGGTATCATAATCTCAATTCTCAATGCACGGATAACAACGTGATGGAATGAGGGCCGCTCTCCACCAAGCACGAGTAGTACGTGCTATAACCCGAGACTTAGCCTGAAAAGCCATTAAGATGAAAACCTCCGCTCAACGGGAAATCTCCCCTATAAAGACAAACAACACCCATAGTTGGGCAACCTCCCCTAACGGGATATAAAAGGTTGAAAACCCTTGTAACTTGGCACTTTGGAACAACCACACAACATTCACCATACTTTTATAATAACATCATGCTAGCTCAAAATATCATGGATAGCACACTTGAATTAAAAACATCATGGCTTTTGAAAACAATAGGTTCATACGATCGTCAAACTGGTCATAGTTCAAAACATACGCTTCAAAGCATTTTCATGCATCATTTACATAAACTCAAGCTCAAGATAATGGCTAAGCACTCTCACCTTGTATTACATGCGTATAAATCACGCCTCCCCTGGCAAGCTAAGTAGAATCCCCGGGTTCTACAACCTTCGTGCCTAACAAGCAAAACACGATTCGACCGTTAACACAGAATCCTTCTCTTTTAGCATGTGAAATTAAAACAATTCGGACCATTGAATGTTTTCTTTGGCTTTTGTTTTTTTTGGGACCATGGTTACTTTTTTTTAGGTTTAAGGGGTATTACGAACTTGCCCAATCCTTCACTTGCTTGTTTAAGGATTTAACTTAACATTTATTACTCTCTTCTAATTATTAAATTCCAAGGTACCGCAGAATTTTGAGGTATTTAGACTTGAAGATGGATTATGATTGTTGGTGACGATCTAGATTAAAGTATTCTCTACAACTTTCATGTTTTACACCAAGGCCAAAACCTAAGAAAACTAGGTGAAAAACTTGACGGAAACAAAAATGATTCAGCACTTTTCTCAAGATTTTACCAAAAATATGCCTTTGTTGGTCTCAGTTTTGGGGTATCAGATCAAGTCCAAATGAGCCCATTTTTTAGTATGTTTATCTCAACTTGTCCCCTACACGTTTCAAGTTTAGTGCTAAAGGTAGTTATTTAGAACAAGTTAGTGTTTTTGGCCATTTTATAAAATAGGTTCTCTTAGCCGCCAAAACTCAGTAGAGCCGGTGTTGGACACAGAGTTTGAAATGGTTTTGAGAGACTTTCCCGAGGCATCTAGGTCTGATTTTTGGACAAACAGTATCTCAATATGTTAGCTACAATGTTCATCTAGACCACCTTCAGATTAGGTCACTAAAAATATGGGTTTTGGGCTACACAAAAATATGTCACAGAGATGTCCTTTGAGGGTTGAAACACAACAGAGAGTTTCAAAGGGGTTCTGACACATCAAAACTCAATATATTGAGCTACTTTTTTGGTGGGTAGCTAGATATACATGTTTTCTACAAATTTCATGATTTGGCCAAAGCTAAGATTGCATTTTAAACTAGGGTGTTTAGGTCTGCATTGTTGACTGGTCTGAAATTGACACACTTTAGTAGAATTTCAATATCTTGAGTTCCACTCACTCAAATGCTTTCAAACTAATTTTGAATGAAAAATAACACAAAAACCTAGGTGTGGACATAAAGAACATGCTTATAGAATATTTCTACATTAAGTTATGATATTCCAATGATCAGGGCAGAAAGCTCAAAACGCCCAAAACTCAGGCCTATTTTGGTTCTAGCCTCTTAGTGTCATATGTGTAAGTTTTTTACCCATATTTTTTGTATAAATGTGTTGTACTTCAATATATCAATGTTTCAAAGCTTATAGTAGTCTTGGAACCCATGAAAAAATCCACACCAACTCACAACCACAACCTTCATTCCCAATAGCCCCAAAAAAAACCAGCCATGATGCCTTTATTTTTGAGTTTTCGGTTCTTGATCTTAGATTTGTGTTCGAAAATCATGGAAGAGATCTCTGATATTTATAAAACCAGAAGTGTTAGAGCATTGATTATCTTGTTTAGAAATTGTTTCTTGGTAATAGAAAGCCTTAGACTTAGCTTTCAAGCTCCATAGATCCTCCTCCTTTCTTCTTCTTTTTCTTTTCTCTCTTTTCTTCTTCTTCTTCTTCTTCTTCTTCTTCTTCTTCTTCTCTCTCTCTCTCTCTCTCTCTCTCTCTCCCCCCTCTATGTACTAAATTATGAAGAAAAAGGGTGGTTTAGGTCTCTTTTTATAGCTAAAAGTCAAATAGGAAGCTTACTAGGAAGTCTCCTTAACCATGGGTTAACTAACATTAGTTACTTTAAAATTAATTTGAGTTTATGAAACTTAGCCACCAAGTTTTGGCATATTCTCCTAGGTTATCCACTTAAGTGTGTGTATATATATATATATATATATATATCAAAATAATTGTTTTAATTTAATTGTAGAAGAAAATTCGAGTATTTTCATATTGGTTCATTTCTCTACTTTTCGAGTGTAACTCTTGTCTTAAACGATTTGGAATTGTAACTTTGATTTCTTATCCTCAATATTAGGATTTTAATATACGTTTATGTAGTTCTCACTCTATCCCAGGTCTCGGGCTCGAAAAGGTTAAACGGTCGGGCCGGTTCTTCTTACCGAATTTAGATTCGAGATTTTGTTTCTTTTAAGATGTTCTTTCTTTTCTATTCGTATCTTGAGTTCGGGTTGTTACAATCTACTCTCTTTTAAGAAATTTTGTCCTCAAAATTTACATATCTTATTTGAAAAAACATGGATATTTCACATGATAAGGCTTTAAAGCCAAAGCCACCGTTCAAACTTATAATTTCTAACACACGACTCTATTCAACAATCTAAAATGCCATTAATGGCTAACACTTACCCTTAAAAGGAACTACAACTCAATGCCTTTGAAGACCAACCCTCGCCCTTACCAGGCTCCGCATAATACCCTTGTAGGACTTACACACGCACCCTTACCAGGCTTACACACACCCTCACTGGGCAAAATTCTTTAAAATTAACCATACCCTTCCATGGTGGTACCTTTAGGAACACACGGTCTTACACTACAAACTTCAAGTCGCTTCTTCGATTATCTGTATAACTCTTCTGTCTGTCTTGCGATTGCTTCAATCTCTCTCGATTCAACTTAATCTTGTTAGTAGAAATTTGAACTATCTCGGATCCAAGCAACTTCCTCTCACTGACTTCTTCCCAACAAATTGGGCTTCGATATTTCCTGTCGTACAACGCTTCATAAGGGGTCATCTCTATAGTTAACTGAAAACTATTGTTATATGCGAACTCGATCAACGACAAATGTTCATCCCAGCTTTCAGCAAAGTCTAGAATGCTCTAAGCATATCTTCTAAGGTTTGAATTGTTCTCTCCGATTGACCGTCAGTCTGCAGATGGAATGTTAGGATTGGTATACTGAAAATCATGTTTTTAGTATTTAATTTTATTTTTAATAAAATTAATTTTTCATTTTATGAAAATCATTATGAGTAATGTATGTATATCATTTCTTAATATTATGCATAGATGTCCGATATTCTGTATAGTATTTAATCTGGTGTGTACAGTACGACTTACACACAAGAAATTAGATTTTAAATTTTTACAGAAAATAAATTTTATGTTCACAGCTTAGATGAAAATAGACATACCATTGGTACGACTGTGGCACGGAGTTTTAGTAGGCATGTCTTGGTTACGAAGAACAGATAATAGTGTCGTCTATTGTTCCGACTCTCAGTGCCAGTACACTTTGTGTGTATTGAACGGGACATTTGGGATAATTAATTTTGTACTGACTATATAAATTAATTCAC
>JAULJZ010072038.1:0-13038 GCA_032270985.1 Heliamphora pulchella | reverse complement strand
CACCCATAAACAACTAAACATACACCCAACCTGAGAATACACTCTCAAAGTAAACCATACATGCATTGTATATAAACGCCAAACGGCAAACATTACAAGGCTCCAACGCCGAGAAACATGTTACCGCATACATGCAACGAAAAGAACAAAAGGAAGACTATAACTCTTCCACCTCTCCAGCACCTCCAAATCAACCCGCGTGACCAGTACCTGAAGAAAATCAAATCCCACATCGTGAGCCAAAGCTCAGCAGAAACTAGACAGGCATGCAGTATAAACGAAACATGCTAGGAAATCGAAGTACAGGTTTAGACTCTCTTTCAAGCCTTGAAAATAGTTTTCACATGCAAACGGGAAAGTAAGGATACAAACCATCTTTTGACTCACTCACTGGAGCCTAAAAACAGTTGAAAAAGAGTTTTTAGATCGCGATTCACACGACTCTTAAAATAGTTTAAAAATTGGTATATCCGTCCCAAAATGCAGTACATGCAATTCATAATACATACAACCGGCCCTCACACACCGCAACCACAGATTTAACAATGAGACAGAGATCCATACATAAACATACATTCTCAGGATAAAATCGTATACTATGAGGTAAAACCATAGACCAACCCACAAGATAAAACCGCAACCAAACCACGGGGTAAAACTGCATACTTTACCATAAGTCACGGGATGAAACCGCCGACCACGGATTATACCACGAGATAAAACTGTAAATCACGGGATAAAATCGTATATCGCGGGATAAGACCGCACACCATGGGATAAAACCGCATATTACAGAATAAGACAGAATATTACGAGATAACACCGAACATATTGGGATAACACCGAACATACCTATGCATAACCTAATTAGGATTTAAATGCATAAATTCACGTAATGTCACTTCGTTTCACAAATCACATCACATGCTACACACGCGACTCACATAAAACCTGCAACTCATGCAACATGCATCACATGCATCCGTTCATCATATTCCACATAATCATCCGTATAAAACTTTATAGTTCTAAAACATGCAACTATGGTACACATAACGATTCCAAAATATGTAATCCACTTACAAAATCCATGCATAATAAACCACAGTTATAAATGCATAAAGACAGCTATAAGCGCACATAGCCATATAATCTCAAACTGTGACATCACCCGTCACAAAAACCCGACATCCACTCACAGGGATAACCGAAAACCCACACTACCAAGCCTAACTGGAAGGCTACACCAAACCCCTCAAACCACGAGGTCACTAACACCATCTTTTCTCCAAAGGTGTCACGGGCCCTAACACGCCCCACAACCAACGATGCACAAGCACCACGCACATAACCGTGTCCCAACAACCTACATTTAACCACGCACGTCACACCTGAGAACGGCACCACAAAAAACACCCGAGGCCACGACACGACCCCCGAAGCTACCACGCAACCAACCGAACCTTAAAAAGAATCCTACAGTATTTCAGTCGGTTAATCACATAATCAATCAATTGAATACCGTTACGAGCTAATTGGAAACCAAGGACCCATCCACCAACCAACACAACAAACTACCAAGGAACAAGAAATTTGATAAAAAGTTCCAACAAGGATGAAGAATAAGCTTTTCCCAAACATTCGGCCAAAAATGAGTAAAAACGGTTAAGAAATTCTAACACATCCTCACTATTTTGATCATAACTTTTTTTACAAAAAGAATTTTAATGTGAGAGAGGTGTCATTGGAAAGAAGACTTCCGGGGCTTCAAGTTGAAGACAAACACGACCCAATTCCGAGTTCGGATGAGGGAGATATGACCAAAACAAAACAGCCCTGCGCCGCAGCCAGTCTGCTCGTGCGCGCAACGGCGCTCGAGCGCCCCATCGAGTGCCCCGAACAGCCCCCATTTTTCCTGTTTTCTATTTTAAGCCTCAAAACTCTCAACAGACACTATAATGCTTCAAAACACTTATAAACCTACCAACCCACATATTATTAACACCCGCGGACATACACGAGCCCAAAACTTCAAGAACCACCGAACGAAAAATCTCAAAACTCGGTTCACCGAACCGAAACCACACAAAACCCTTTTAAACCAAAAACCAGATCATTCAATTGATTTTTCATGCATTCTTAACCGGTAAAAATACACACGATTACACGTAGCACCCTTATAAAACATATAGGTCTAGAATCCTACCTCGGTGAGTTCAAAACTCGATATCTCGATCCACATGCAAAACTGAGTTTCGTCGAAATAAAATTCTGACTGGATGGTTGTGTAGCCCACCGTGCCAATACCAAAGATCGGCTGTTGGATCGTCAAAAATCGAGCGCCGGGCCCCCGAGAACTAAGAGAGAAGGCAGAGAGAAAATAGGAAGCATGTTGGAGAAGTTTTAAAAAATATTTTTATGAAAAGATCTAACTCCAGATATTTATAAGCCTCCAAAATATCTTTTTATGAAATTTTTTGAAATTCGCACCGCAACGGCCCATGGCCCAGGGAACCTCTCCGCATGTATATCTAAGCCTGATCATGCATCAAAAGCAGTAAAAATATGCACAAACGAAAATACGTAACGCGCGTCCAGAAACGCCAAAAAAGAAAACGGGTCAGAGTCTCACAACAAATGTCTCGTCTGGGCCTTTCGTCAGGTCCTGCAGTCCGACTGGTCAATTACTCATTACATCGCGACGTATAATCCTATCGCATGACTATTTCAGTTACGTGACCCTATTTGTAATCCTACTTGATAGCTCATCTAGCCCAACTGTAACAGCATTATTTACTATTGTTTCCTTTCGCTACAACGATCTAATTGGTTTCCCATATGGTAATTTTAGACCACAGTTAACTATATGGACATTCTTCTTTCTAGAAAAGTGGTTGCTGATCTAGGAGTAAGCTCTATAAGTGGGCCTTGTGACTTATGGAAATAAATGAAAACAAGGTTTTCCAATTTGAACTTCGTAATCTTATTAATATGAAAATTAATTGCTTCGACTAATGTGTAGAACTCGCGATGGCTGCTCAGGTGCCTGCTCCAGCGAGCCGCCTATTGTCCATACCACACCGAGCATCTGCCCTGCGGAATCATGAGGTTAGTATTTGTATATCGTTCTTCTCCTTCGTCTTGCGCCCTTAGTCTTTTTCATGCATTTCTAATATACGTATTTGACATGTCAGGACACATCATTGCTCACTTGTCGTCGAGGTGACAGCGGATGATGGGACCAGCCCATAGATCCCCGCGTGCTGGCTGTTATGTTGTAAGCCAGTTTCTACGGTGTCTGCCGGATCGGGTTCATTCGACTAGATCACAGCCTCATCGCTGCCTTGGTCGAGCGGTAGAGACAGGAGATGCACACTTCCCACATGCCTGTTAGAGAGTGCACAGTCACGTTGCAGGATGTCTCGGTGCTGTTTGGGCTCTACATTGACGGCGCAACAGTCATTGACCATGACCAGTTGCGTTGCCCTGCCGAGTGGCAGTAGCTCTGCTTCGAGATGTTAGAGGTCGCCCCTACCGATGAGGACTTGCGCCATGGTCGAGTCCGAGTCTCCTGGTTCCAGGAGCAACTCATGGGACCCATTGCACCCGACGCTGCCACTAAGGTTCTTCAGAGGCGGGCACGAGCTTATATTTTGTGGCTTATCAGGGGCTTTCTCATGCCCGATAAGTCATAGAATTTAATTAAGCTCATGTACCTACCACTCCTGTACGACCTGGGTCAGGTCCACAGATACGCGTGGGGTGCAGTTGTGCTCGCATCTCTCTACCGTCAGCTGTGCCAGGCTAGTAAGCCCGATGCCCGAGACATTGCTCGGCCCCTCGTGCAACTACAGGTACGTCGTCATCGCTTTAATTACTATCATGCTATGTACTCATGGGTACAACATGGGGTGCTTAGTAACTAATGGAATTTGTTGCTTTTGCGGATATGGGCTTGGGAGAGATTCCCCTGCATTGTGCCCCACCGTAGGGCAGATGCTGGGCCTGGTCAGACAGCTATCCAGCACGGAGACGTAGTTCTACCAGCCGGGCCATGGGGTAGCCGGTGGCGTGTTAGCTTCACGTTGAACCAGGTCCCCACGCATGTTGTCACTGTTTTCCGTGACCAATTCGACCGTCTCACCGCAGACGAGGTTAGCCTTACGTTACATTTGATTGCTTTAAAGTTTTCTATGTTCGACTTCAAATATGTACTTGTATCATATTCATTGCTAACTGTGTTCTCATTGTTCTCAGATCACCTCGATGCCTTACGGACCTGCTGATCAAATCATCTTGGCACTTCCCGATTACTGCTGCCTGGGCAGAGAGATTTGAATGACGCGATCTCCACTTATCTGCTATGATGTGGTCGAGTGGCATCCCCCAGACCGCGTCCTCCGATAGTTTGGGTGCTTTCAGACCATCCCACGAGACCCAGATACAGACCGCGACCTCCATGCCTATAACCAACGTGGCCGAATGGACACCGATTGGGCACGAGTACATGCTTTCTGGGTTACTGTATGGGGTCTGCAGAGGGCTCAGGTGGTTGTCGCTCTTTAGTCCCACCTGTCACTGGGATACCACGAGCCATATATGACGTGGTATCGGCGGGTTTCACATCTGTTACTGAGTAATCCCAATCACTGTAATGCACTTGGATACCTAGGAGCAGCGGGGGTTGTGAAGGAGTTGGTAAGCACTATAACTTTATTTCTGTATATTTTTTCATGGTTACCAATTCCATTACTTGTCTAACTAATGTCTTCTTCTTTTCCATTTGCCGGCACGGTGTGT
The DNA here is from genome assembly GCA_032270985.1 of Heliamphora pulchella. Taxonomy (NCBI): domain Eukaryota; kingdom Viridiplantae; phylum Streptophyta; class Magnoliopsida; order Ericales; family Sarraceniaceae; genus Heliamphora; species Heliamphora pulchella. Next base: position 8,238 of record JAULJZ010072038.1, on the reverse strand, counting down.
CGTAGACACATACCATCAGGCGGACATATGGATGCAGACCCACACCATACGTGACCCAACGTATGAGGAGATGGTGAGTATACGCGCGCATATGTACACATCGCTTATGGTGGTGCATAGGGATCATCGTGTACAGCCTACCCCGGGTCCCAGATCTTCATCGCAGCCGCCACATCATACTTATTTCGTGGACCCGCACGTCCCAATTGCATCTCGTTGGGGCTTATTGACACCGACTGGTGCGAGGCAGCTACAGTTCTCATCTCCTCGCCCTTGCTCGTCGCCCAGCATTCCCTCCAGCTCCCGAGGGTTGCCTAGCCTCAGCTGCGACCTCCTAGATATGACGCAGGCAGATGTGCCCCAGCCGTCGCCCTTGCCAGCGCGTGGTCATGGTCGTGGTCGTGGTTGTGGCAGAGGACGTGGACGTGGCAAGGCTAGAGCTACAGCTCGTGGCGATGAAGTGCCTGAGCAGCCTGCACCCGATCCATGCCAGACGGCCACCCGCTCCCAGCTTTCACAGGCATATAGAGGACCATGGCCACGATGCACATTTGGATCATGCGAGTTCGTCTCAACTACCTACAGCTACACTCAGTCACCCAGTCCCTCATGCCGGGGTCACAGCGGGTACCGCGGAGTCACATGTCCACGTAAGACAGTTGGACCAGGCAACGATGGCCCAGCCGATGGATACGGACATACTAGCGGAGATGCATACATCCCCACCTCATCTACCACCGATAGTACAGGAGGGACCCTAGGTGTTCCAGCGTAGGAGCAGAAGGCCCAGGCCACCCCCGCGTGGATGTGGGACTTAGTCTCTGCTTTCCGATTACATGTCATCCTATGGTGGCTGGGATGTGGCCACCCATGTAAAGCATGTTTACTATACTCCAAATTTTATGTAGTATTTATTTTTTTCCACATAAAATCATAAAATGTGTATTTCTAATTTGGGTTCGCCGGAAGAGTTTTCTGACAATTGACACCATTCACTAGTGGCGTTGACCGTCAAAAGGAAAGACCCAATGTTATCCAGTGGAGGTGGTAATAGGTGATAGCACAAACAGTGCGCAACAACTTCCTTCATTCTTTTGCGTAAACAAACGTAAATTGCCTAAAGGTTACGTAGGGGGGTCTTCAAGGGTGCCCTTTACATGTTTGGTGGTCGACGGTGATCTCGGGTGGCGCTAATAGTGTTTTATATATATATATATATATATATATATATATCTGTTGAAGAAGATATCGTAGATTTAGGAGATGATAACGAAGCAAGTTTAGAAACATAGGAAGCTTTACGAGATTCAAAATCTTTATTCTTTTGAGCATTTTGTTGAGAAATTTTGGTCAAATAAAAATTTTTAAAAGTATCGGGATAATACTCTTTGAAAATTTCAAATTTATCCCCCCAACGAGATGCAAATTCGCAGGAGAGATAAGGGATTAAATTTTCAACGCAGATGGTAAACTTCCATTGGAGCAACCAAGGAATGGAGAAATCTACATAAAAATGAAGCAATGGAGGATTTAAAGGATTTGTGTATTTAACATAATGCTCATAAGATTCTTTTAATTGAGATGGAAGAATATCTAGATGACGTCCAAATTGTTGCCACCAAATGTGGATCCAATATGAAAGAGGAGATTCAAAATTGTTGCAAAATTTAGCAAACCATGAATGTTTCATGGCATCATTTTGAAAATAAAAAAGATTATAAAAAACTTTTTGATAATCATAAAAACTATAAGTTTTTGGGCGGATTGCGTCATTTTTAAAAGTTTTATTGAAATTTTCGTCTCGACCCCATTTATTTTTAAAAATAATTTTTTAAATAACACATTTAGAATAATTAACGATTTTTCCGTTATCATTACTATTGTGTTGAATTTTAACAGATTCAGTTTCTACTAAAATAGTTTCATAATATAGGCGATTTGGAGTTCCAATTTTTGATAGATAAAACCATTTAGGTGGAAAATATTTTCTGATTAATTGGACAATTGCCACAGGCTTCTCCCTATCACTCTTTGATCTCACCAATTGATAATCCTCTTCTTCAAGAGGGATAATGGAGAAAAGGATTTCAAAAAGGAATATATGGATGTGCTTTTAAAGTCTTTTGAAAGGTGGTATTGCCTTTCATAGACTGTGTGCGTGTGGAATTTTGGAGAAAATCACTCATTATACCTTTGTATTTTGACATCATAAAGATGGATAGATGTTTAGATCACTGTAAGAATTCTCGAGTTAAGAAGTCAGGAAGAGAATTAGATTCACCTTTAATAAATTTTATATCAAAATCAAAGATAGATAATATAGATTGCCATCTAGCAAATATTTATTTAGAAATAATATTTTTAACATATTTTTGTAACACATCTTTAACAGCTTTACAATCAATTTTTAAAAAAAAATTTTGATTAATAAATCACTTTCAAATTTAGTAATGCAAAAAATAATAGATAATATTTCTTTTTTAATTGTAGAGTAATTACTTTGAGCCGATTTTCATACACCACTTGTATATCTAATTAATTATTTTTTACCTTGATATTTTTGTTTTAATATTCCGCCATAACCAATGTCAGAGGCGTCTGTTTCAACAATTTTAAAGGCATTAAGAATAGACAAACATAAACATGGGAGTTGTTTGGCATGTTGTTTAATTTTTTGGACAGCTCTTGTGTGTTGGGTTGTCCATGATTTTGGATTCTTTTTTAATCTTTGATATAATAATTTTGTATCATTATGCATGTCTTGATAGAATTCTTTAATGTAATTTAAGCTTCCTAAAAATCTTTGTAATTTAGTTTTATTTTAAATTTCGTCTGAAAATTTATCTGCAAATTTTAAAGATCTATGAATGGGGATTATTGTACCTTGATAAATATTATGACCAAGAAATCTTATTTTGATTTAGAATAATATCATTTTTGGAGCACTTAAAACTAATCCATTAGATTTAATAATATTATAAAATTTATGTAAATATTTTATATGTTGAGATATTGATGAGAAAAATATTAAGATATCATCAATATAGACAATACAAAATTAAGAATAATTATTAAATATATTATTCATAATTCTTTGAAATTCTGAAAGAGTATTTTTTAAGCCAAAAGGCATAACATTCCATTCATAATGTTCAAATGGCACAATGAATGCAGTTTTATATCGATCTTTTTCATCAATTTGGATTTGCCAAAAGCCAAATTTCATATCAAATTTAGAAAATATTTTTTTTGATTTAAACGGCTTAATAAATCTTTTTTATTAGGGATTGGATATCTAATCCATTGTAATACTTTATTTAAAGGTTTATAAATTATAACTAATCTTGGTGTTCCTCTTTCTAATTCAGCATTTTTATTTACATAAAAGGCCACACACGACCATGGAGATTGACTGGGATGAATTAATTTTTTATCTAATAAATCTTGAATTTTTTTTTACAATATTCTAATTGGGTTTGATCCATTTGGGAAGATTTAGCTTTAGTGGAGATAAATCTTTCGTTAAAATCAGGTTCATAGGGTAATTGAACTATATGTTATTTATGATGTCAAAAGGTATGTGGTAAATTTGAATATAAATCTTTTTCATTTAAAATTTTAAATTCTTCGATTTTTTGTTGTGTTTCAAATTTATTAATTTGTTCCTCAATTTGAGTATAAGATAATTGTTCTTGTAAATAATGAAATTGTTTTCGTTTAAAAATTAAATTGATTTTTAATTCTTGTAATGTGTGTGGTTGTGGAGGAAAGATAAATGAAAATTTTATTTCTTGATTTTTTAATAATTTTGTAGAGATACATTCATGGGTTGGGACAATCATTATTAAGAATTGAGTACCTAAAATCATATGTTGAGATAAATTTTGGATTTAGACAAATTCTGTTTAAAGACATATGCCTTGATTACAAATGTAAGTATTAGATAATTTGTAATTTATTTTCATGGAATTGCCATCAGCAGTATGCAAACTTTGTTTAGTTTTTTTAAAATATTTAGTAGGAATTAATCCTTCTCTTATACAATTAAGATCAGCACCAGAATCAACTAATGCTATTGCTTCAACAATAAAATCTTCTTAAACTACCAAATGTATTTTTATATACCATTTTTTAAACATAATTTGATTTAATGAAGAAAAATTAGATTCATTTATTGTTAAATTAAAATCAACAGGTTCTTGTATAATAATACCTTTATTTTTATTTTTATTTTTTCTATTATGTATTACATTTGTACTTTCTTGAGTACTAGGAGATGGTAGATAAGCAAAATGTATTGACTTTATTTTTTCATTTTTTACGATTGAGATTCTTTCTTGTAAACTTTTAATATCTTATTTTGATTGATTTAATTCTTGATACATGTCATTAATTGTGGGTGTTTGTTTTGGTTGTTGTTCAAGTCTTTTTAAAATATTTTTAAAATCAACTTTTGTAGTATTAAGTTTTTGTAAGTGTTGACTATTTGTAATTTTTGTAGTAATTTGATCTAAATATTGGAGTACTATTTTAGATCTTATTTCTGGATCATTAATTTGATTTAACGTATCTAATAAATCCTGTTCGGATTTAGATAATACATTGATTGATAAGCCATTCATATTTAATATTACTTGATAATAATCATTTTGTATTTGACATTTATTACAACATTGATTATTATTATTATTTTCATCAGAATCACTTGATGATGTTATTATATCTTGATTTAATTCTTCTAACTGTAGAGAATAATTAGAATTATCATAATCATATTTAGATTGAGAATTTTCATTATCATTTGAAGGATTGGAATTTAATAATAAATTACATAATTATTGTTTTAATTCATCAGAACAATTTAATTCATTTATTTTTCATTTAGTATAACATTTATTTGCAAAATAACCAATCTTGCCACATTTCCAGCAAGATTTATCATTACTTGTTGATGCTTGATTTGTATATCTTTGATTTTTATTAGACTTCTTGTAATTGAATGTTTTTTGATATTTAGTATTTTGTTTCATATATGTTTTATACAGTTTATAAGGTCGATCATATTTTTTATATTTGAGTTTATATTTATATTTAGACTTATATCGATTATATTTGTGAGACCCTGCACCGTTTGATTTTTGATATATATATGCATGTTAGGTGTTTTGACGCCTTTTTAGTATTTTCGCTTTGATATGCCTATACGAGTTTTGATGCATGTTTTGGTTATTTCAAGCATGCGGGGTTGGTCCCGGGTGTTGCTGGGAGTTGTTGTGCGAATTCAAAAAAAAAAATTTTGGAGGTCTATAAATATTTGGAGTTAGATATTTTCAAAAGATATTTTCAAAACTTAACTCCTAAATTTCCTCTACCTTCTCTCTGTCTTCTCTCTAACTTCTCGGGGGCTTGGGGCTTAGTTTTTTACGGACCAACAGTCGATTCTTGCTTTTGGCTTCGTGGTCTACGCATCCATCCGGACGAAATTTGATTTCGACGAAACTCGAATTTGCACGTAGATTGAGGCATCGATTTTTTGACCCAACGAGATAGGATCTCAGATTCTACTACTGTATAAGGGTGCTATACGTAATCTTGCACATTTCTACTGTTTAAAAATGCATGAAATGAAGATTTATGTTTTAGATCCAGTTTTGGGTTAAAAACTATTTTTTGGCGTTTTCGGTGGATGGAAAGGGGATTTGAGGATTTCTTTTCGAGATGTTGGTGTGAGGCTTGGGTGTGCTGATGTTTAAAGGTGTTTGATGAGTGTTTGGGGGGTTTAATTTGAGGCTTGGAGACAAAATCGTAGCTCAAAAACGATTTCTGGGTAGGTTCAGTCGACTGGGGCCTTGAGTCCAGTCGACTGGATCATACTTTGGTGAGTTCAGTCGACTGGACGTGTGATGTCAGTCGACTGAAATTCCTTCTGGTTTGGTTCCTCTTTTTCAGTGAGTTTTTCAATCGACTGGGGGCTTGGGCAAGTCGACTGAACCCCTGTGTGAGTGTTTGGTGTTGGTTTTGATGGTTCGGGTGGTTCGTTTGGGCAAAGGGTGGTTTGCAAAGGAGGTTTTTATGAAAATTTTTGGGAGAAACGTGTTTATCAGAGGTTTGGAGCTAGCCCTTGGGGTTGAAGTTCACTTTTTAAAACGTTTTGAGAAAAATACGTTTATACATGTTTTGGTTTGATATTCATGGTTTCATGGATTAAATTTCTTACTCATACATGTATTGTATAATTGCATTTGAGGAAAACCTTTGAAATATTTTATTGATCTCCATGTTGATGGATGGATCTATATACATGTATAATGTATATTTGCGAAAATTTTTTGTAGTTGATGCTATAGTTTGGTTTTTAAAAAATTATCTAGATGTACCGGGATGACGTATATTTGGCACGAGTTACCCTCGGTGTAAGTCCAGAAACGTGCACATCATAGGTACTCAGGTCCTTCGGGTTAGTCCCCGTAAATAGAGGCGGTTGGGTGCTTAGTTCCCTCGGGTGGTCTCTCGTAAATTAAGTGGTTCGTCGTCGTGATGCTCCGTATAGAACTTGTCATTACCTAGCAGGCCTTAAGTGGTTCAGGACTAAGGTAATGAGCATGAGTCTATAGTTGTTACATTTGTCTATGTGACAGAGTCGGTACATAGGATCATATTCTTCTTCTTTTTCACGATGGTACATTCTGTGAGGGAACGATGATTTTGGTTACTGTTTTTCTTAACTAAGGTTGGTTATTTGCAATATTTGCATCACATGGTTTGAAGGCTAAAAATAGGATTTTATGTTACTGAAACCGTTTTGGAAGACTTATGTAATCTGGTGGGAAAAACTTGAGAGTTTTGGATGGAAAATCTGTTTTGATTTTGTGGTTGAGTTTGCTCCCATCATATGATTGCATTTTCCTACTTTACAGCTTATTATCTGTTTCTATTAGGCTTCGGCTCACAGGTGAAAATTTTCTATAAAACCATTTTCAGGTGATGATGTGGATGAGGAGTAGCTTTGGTGGTGCCCGCGGTGGCAGAAGGCTTTTATAGTTTTTCTTTTTGGTATGCCTGTTCCTGAACGTAGATTTTGTACGCTGTAAGGCGATATACTGTATGCATGTTGGAACTGTATGTCATTTATATATAAGAGATACATTTTGTTGGCTTTTCCATTGGTTTCAACAGGCGGACTTTAATATATGAAAACCTATATTTCCATATTAAATGGATGTTTGGTGAATTTTCACGTGACCCCAGGTTTTGGGGCGTGACAACTTGGTATTAGAGCTCTGGGTTCGAATGCCTAAGAGATATGGAAAAGGGGGTATATCACCTGGTGAGGTTGATTATGTATGCTTACTTGCATGTGTTTAAACGTTGGTTCATAGAATGTTAATAGCTTTCTGAGCATGATAGTGTGTATATGTGGGTATAGAGGTTGAATCTCAGGATTGGTGGGTCTTGCCTTCGGGCGTTTGGTTTAACATGTTTGGAAGCCAAGTTAGAAGCGCGTTTGGCCGACGTGTGTTCTAGCAAGAAATCTGAATACATTATTCAAATTGACGAGTCTATCTTGTTAGTTCTCCTCGGTATGTGAGACGTTTGTGCATAATTTTATGTGGCTATGTGATAGCATGATGTTGTGTTTAAGTTTTGTAGTAGCATGTTGTAGGAAAGCTTATCCTGTTTATATTGCTGCCTATAGAATTATGTCCATGCGGGAAGTGCGAGGATGGGGTCGTGGCCGAGGATGTGCTTATGCCCAGGTTCCAGAAGAAGGAAATCTTCCTGCCCCACAGGAACAAGTGGGTGGTACTGATAATGGCGGCGCTGATGTTATCTAGGAAATGTTGGCTACTATGAGGGCTATGACTAAAGCTACTAGGGCTAGTGTGCGGGTTCCTAAGCCAAGGGCTTCTATAGCTATGAGGGAGTTTCGGCGATTGGATCCTCCGACCTTTTCTGGGGAGCTAGACCCCAAAATTGCTACTGAGTGATTAGAAGTGACCACGACGATCTTCGATACTCTGGATATCGACGATCTTCGATACTCTGGATATCGACGATCTTCTAGGGAGTGGTGGAAGTTTGCCAAAACTACTATGGATGAGGCGTGGGTTGCTTTCACGAGAGTCTTCTTGGAGAAGTATTTCCCGAGATCTTCGAGGGGTACTTACCGAGAGGAGTTCCTCTCTCTTGTTCAGGGGAACCTTTCTGTGGTCCAGTATGAGGCCAAGTTTGCGAATC